>CAVNYN010202619.1:0-57924 GCA_963692815.1 Nyctanthes arbor-tristis | reverse complement strand
GATAATCTTGATCGGCATGTATATGCAATTATGTAGATCAATTACGAAATAGAAATTAAACAAGTTCTAGAAACTTGAACGTTTTAAAGATTTTATTCTTATTGGACCATTCACGTGCATTAAATTCATTTTAAGGACTATTCATACCAATGTTCTTGGATTCTAACTTTCTCTAGCCAAAGACATTACATTGAAGGACCAATATATGAAAACAATTGTGAAAGGGAAAAAAGAAACGGGAGGAAAAGAAAAGACTCTATGACCCCCAAAATGAAGTCACCAGAGTTTAAATTTTAATTCAAATGGCAAGTAGTTGAAATATATATATATATATATATATATATAATTGATGAGGCTTTTGATGGAATCTTTCTAAGGATATAGATTATGTTCTATTTTTAGAGCTTAATCTATCTGCTTAGAAAATTTCAAACTCTGTCTCATCACACTCTCCATTGTTGCATTTGAAGTGCTCTATTCGCAGAGGATTTTGACGCTCACTTCCCCACAACTTGTCAAATGTTGCTTCTAGCTAGAGGTCTTCTTCTTTTCTTCCTTTTTTTCTTTTTTTCCCTTCTCTTTTCTTTCCTATTTTTTTTTTAAAAAAAAAAAATTCCCATGCAATTGGGCAGACTTTACAATGTAAAAGTAACTAGCCAACAAGAATTATGCAAAGCCTAGCTTTTTAGAAAACTATCATGGATATATTGCTTCACTATTAGAATTTCACATTACTAAATAAATAGTGAAATTTTGCGTCTAGCCATGCATTGGTACCCCCAACACACACAGAGAGAGACACACAGATATATATATATATATGGCATTGGAAAAAAAATATATATATATATGTATATATATATTGACTTCATTATTCATAAAAGTATTCAATGTCAGGTGCCGTTATGGCCTCAGACAGATGATGTGGTATGATATCAGTCACATATTTGATTTAAAAGCAATCTGGTGATGTGTTGATACTATGTTATATTACTATCTAGTGTCTTTACGATACAAAACCTCTTATGCTTAAACATTCATACCATTATTCAATCATAAATAGCTAGGGTAATTAAGTTTATGCAACAAAATTGTTGAACATTTATGAAACAATGTCACATAAATGTATCCAGTCTCATATATCGAATAGGATAGAAAAGTTTACGACAGAAAAACAAAACGAAAAATTATGAAATTATTATAAAGCCGACACGTGCACAAACAATAAGATTGAGCACGAGCAATACCACCTAACATAGGTACATTTTCTTTATCATGTTTTTATGTTTTATATTATGCATAAAATCATCAATATAAAAGATACAAAGACAAAAAACATTATTTCTGGTCAAGTAAACAAGGAAAAGATGCTGCATGCAATGTTGGACCCTTAACCAACATGTGCCAACGGTCGGGCCCCCATTTATGCGCGGTTTAATTCTATTTTTAAAAGGTTAATAATGGTCCGTCATCTTATCTTATTTATTTAATGTAGATTTTTGTTTACTTTTTTCACAAAAATTAATATTATTAAAAAAGTAATTTTTTATTTTATTTTTATCCAGTGAACATTATTTAAACGAATATTAAGTTATTGTAACTTGACAAATTAATTAAATAAGAGTATAGTAGTAGTAATAATAATGATGATAATAAATAAATAAATGGTTTTCAATTGAGAAACAATATCATATAAAGGGCACATTTCGAGTTTAGATTTTCGAGTCAAAATATTTACCCATAAAAAAATAATATTATAAAACAGGGTACGATAAAAAAAATTGACTTATATATAATAATAAATGAAATAAAAGGAATAATATATTGTATAGCTCATACTTTAAAAACTTCTCAAAAATTTTATTAAAAAACTTTCGACCTATAGTGTGCGTGGATGCACACTAAGTGTATTTCAAATGCAAGTCATTTGTATTTTAAATTCATATGACATATATCCATATATGTCACATAGGTGAGAAGCTTTTTAACAAAACTTTCAGGAAGTTTCTGAAAAGAACTCCCCATGCACTAATCCTCAAGAATTACCTTTCAGCGACGGAAAATTCTGTTGCTAAAGCCTTGAATTCCGTCTCTAAAACTCAGCATTGACGGAAAACTTCTTGTTGGAAACGCCGTCAGTGAAGGTCATGTCGTTAATGCTTTCCGAAGGAATTTTAGTGTCCATCAGAAATTTCTGACAGAGAAGCCTATTGGAAACATTTTCGATGACCACACTTTCGTCGGAAATTTCCAACGACAATCGAAATTTCCGACGGAAGTGTGGCCGTTGGAAATTTCCGACGGTAATTTTAAATATCTATTATTTAAAATTATTTTAATTAATGGGCCCATGACTCATGTTTGACCCGAACTCATGGACCCGCCCAACCCGCCAGCCCTGTTTAGCTAATAGAATGTGGACCCGCTCCCCAAACTCGTGGACTCGACTGACCCATGCGCCCCCGACTCGTGAGTCGTGAAGAATTATAAGGCTAAGTTTCAAACCCATGATCTGGTGGTTGAGAAGTGAAGTCCCAACCGCCAGGCTAGCTCGTGTATTTGTTGATCCTTTGCCTCGAAATATATATAAACTATATTTGACTAATTTTGCCTACCTAAAAATAATGTATTTTCCTTTTAAAACATTGAACTTTTATTTAATTTTACTTTTATTTATATTTAAATATATGTTATATTCTAAATTTTATTTGTCAGTGTCAATTAATGTAATGTTTTTTACACTAGCTTTCTAGATTGTAATATTCATTGTTTTAGAGAAAACTAAAAAATTTAAAAACACTCTACCAAAATTTTTTCCATTATTAAAGTTGTGATTTATGTTATTTTTTTAAAATGCCAATAATTAATTAAAAAATTTATTTACAACTATTGTTTTAAACTTTAATCACCAAATAATCGAATAAAATCTTCATCAATACTAAAGTATTTTTTTATATTATATTTTATTGGATAAACTACATATTACCATTCAAAAAATTTATTTCCTATTATATTTTTAACAATCAATAATTATTTGAGTTCATGTAATCGGCCTATATAAGACCATAAATACAAATGTCATTATGCACTTTTAATTAAAGAGTCAAAATATAAATCATTTTCTGTTCCGTATCTAAGAGTTACTGACTATTAGTAATATTTCTAATTGTTCATAATATTTTTAAATTTTGAATATATTTTATTTTTTTATTCATTATTTGATAGGTAATTTTCAACTAACGTCCCCAACCTTTCAACAAAGTTGAGTTTACATTCTTAACTTTTGATTTTAGTCCTGGAGGTCCTTAACCTTTTAAAAGTGTTACACTTCAAGTCTACCGAAATGGGGGGGGGGAATCTCCCCTTTTGCTGCTCGACAACAAAGGAAGGGAGACTCCCCCCCTTTTGGCTGCCACAAAAGCTACTGGAAATGGCAGCAAAAGTGCTGCCATTTCCGGCAGCACAGGGGGGGAGACTCCCCCTTTGGCAGCCAAAAATAATTTCTATATAATATCTTTAGTATGAGACTTCTGAATAATGAAAAGACTAATTAGTTTGCACTAAATCATTTGCCATTTTTTACTTATTTAAATTATTTAATAACTTTTTGAACAAAACTTTTAGACTTTTTGAACAAAACTTTTAGGTAAAAAAATCTTTGATGTATATGAAATATTCAAGCTAATAGACGGACAAAACTTTTAGGTAAAAAAATCTTTGATGTATATGAAATATTCAAGCTAATAGACGGTTAATAACAAAAATATGATGAAAAAAGTTAAGAGTGTAAATATAATAATTAGAAAAAACTAAGGATCCATATATAATGCAGTTAGAAACGTGGTATGGTTATAAAAAATAGATGTGTCAATATAACGACATTAAAAAAATATCTTCAAAATATTATATATTGACAACCATTGTTTTAAACCTTAATCACCAAAAAATTGAATAAAATATTGATCGATTATTAAAGTTTCTGCTTTATATTTATTTTTCTCATTGAATAAACCCCTATTACCATTAAAAAATTTATTTTACATATTAGATTTTTTTTATAAATGAATTGTCAAACATTACTTGTCCATATTTAATGTTTACGTTTATTCTATGTCAATAATGTCCTTTGTAAGATTGTTCGTGTCCGTTGTTGGTTTCTTTTTTTTTTTTTTTTTTTTTTTTAAATTTTTGTTTTTTATATTTTTTCCTAACTTTAGTTGCATTTTTAATTATGGAGCCAAAATATAAATTATTTCCTATTTCATATTTAAAAGTTATTGATGATAAATATCGGTTAACATATCTAGTATATTTTTGACAAAAAACATTATGTATATTAAAACCTTTATTTGATAAAAGGGGCATATGCGAAAGGGGTGGGATAATTAAAGAAATATCTTCAATTTTTTTTAAAAAAATTTTAATTAACAATATTTAGAAAGTAGAATTACAAGAGTAAATTTGGTCACAAAATCCGTCGGAAATTTCCGACGGCCAGAGGACTCCGCCGGAAATTTCTGACGGCAACCAACGGAACAATATATGCCGTTAGAAATTTCCAATGGCACCCTTAGGCCTTCGAAAATTTCTGACAAAATGTACTTTTCCGTCGGAAATTTCTGACGGAATCCAACGGCCAAAAGTTTCTGTCAGAAACTAACAAACGGAACAGTATATGCCATTGGAAATTTCCGATGGCCTTAGCCGTTGGGATAATTTGTTCCGTCGGAAATTTCCTACAGATTTCTACCCATCCCAAAGTTTCGATGGATGTGCGTCCGTTGCAAAAAAAACCGTAGCTTAAGGTGTACTTTTTATTAGTTTGGTCAAAACCATCTACATTTCTTTTTTGAAAGGCAAAACTACAATTGATTATTATGTTGGTTTCTATCAATTATCAATTGAGAAGGGTTTTATTTCACATAATAACAATAATAACACCAGCAATAATAATAACAACAATAATAACAACAATTGGTTTTTGTTTAGACCATAGATAATTCTTGTAGGTATTTTTAGCACAAAATATGTCAGGACAACCGGACATCTACAAGCTTGTTTGATCTAAACTGGGGTGGGTGGGTGTCTTTCATTATAGCACAAAATAACATGTTTGTTTTCACACGGAGGAAGGCACCCTTCCTTTCTTCAGACCATTAAAATTGAAATAAAAACTATGTACACACAAGACGAAATTAACATAGTCATCACTTGGATATTTCACACAATATACAAATATATATTTACAAAAATTAACTCTCCCACGACACCAAGAAATATAAATTTGAATGCTGATCATTAGGTAGCAACGACGGGGGTACCTGTCCGTGCCTGTGATATTCTGTTTGCATAAATAGTCACCAGACGTAGTTGTGTTGCATTTAGCCCCTCCAAGTATGGCAAGAATGCTTTCCCAAGCTTGATATAGATATCCACTAGACACAGAACAATGGTCTGCAAACTCAAGAAAATTCTAATCTAATTCGAAGGCAAAAAGGATCGGGCATAATCAGGAGAAGAAAAGGAACATCAAGCATGAAACAAACTCCACAAAGAATTCAAGTGCAAGGCAGCCAACTTCTTCATAGCACATTAGACAATAAAAGGTTCATTTCATTTCATGTTACTATGTATGCAAATGAATTAAGCAGAAGAATTTTGGTGCCCTTTTATCCAGACTATTTGGGTAACTTTAAGATCTGTGGTAAACAAATATGAAAGTTGAATCACATGATTCGTTTCTTTCCATGCCCTGTATTGTGATTGAGTGTCGGTTGTTTAAGTGATTTAGATCATCCTACATGGGTTCCTTTGTCTCAAATAAGAAAGTGCCTCATCGGCTAAGTATCAGAGTTGGAATTGAAAATTTTTCCACGCCTACGAATATGTATATGCACAGTGTATATCTAATGACTGCACGTAAATTCGTCTCTTAATAATAATAAAAATAATAATAATAATAATTTCAAGTTGAAACTAAGAAAATGATTACCTTGCGAACATCTGCACTTTGGTTCCCAAAAGCATAAAACACTGCTGGTAAAAATGAAGGTAGTTGAGCCATCAGTTCCTCGTGAGAGAGCCGAGCCATGAGCTGTAAAAAGAAATGGAATAACATGAAAATCCACAACATTATTAAAGAAAACAAAAGAGTTTTTGCATTTTTATGAGGAAAAAGAAAGAAAGGAAATAATGCGCGAGAGCCGAGAGCTGTTTCATCTCCAATGCAAGTACACTTAGGAGGATCTACCTTCATCAGACAGTTTACACATGTGATAAGGGTACTCTCATCTTCACTGGCCAGCAAAGGAACAATAATCTGAAATATAAATGAATATGATTCAAAAACTAATTCGTGCAAGCCTAAGAAGAAAATAACAACTATAAATAATCTTGAAAAATTAATATTGATTCTTAGTGGTACTCACATTTAAGCATCTAAACGGATCGTACTGAGACAAAACTATAGTCAAGCAGTGCTCTACTTCATTTGAAACCTGACTTAAAAGGTCAGCAAGATAAGACATGGAAGACATGGACAAAGAAAATCTAAATGGAAGGCCTAGTAAGGATGAATAACTGTAGAATGCAGATCCTCCTAAATTTCAGAAAGAGAACAATTACTTTTGGAACACTGTCCTGTATTGCATGGAGTAGTTTTTCAATTAAAACCTCGATAGAATCCTCCATAGCTTCTTTCTGCCAAAAAGCACAGAAGAACTAATAAATATGAAATGAAAGGCTAATGGGGGGAGAAATATGGGAATCTGTGAGCCACGCCTATAAAAGCAGACAACATACCTGATTCTTTAGCATTTCAACAACCAATGATAGAGCCAGTTCACAAATTGATGAATCAGAATCATCCAACACTTCAAGAACGGTTGTCAGAACCTGATTGAAGTACTGCATAAGCCAAAAAACTAATAAACACAAGATATCTCTTTTCTCTTTGTTAACTGGTATTAGATGGTAACAGCTTGACAGGAAAAAACTAAAGCACTCTTAAAAGAAGGCAAAGGCACTAAACTGTCAAAATAGCAATGGAAATTGATTTATATTTGACAAGTAATAATACCTGGCTCCAAATTGACTGATCATTGGATACAGAAGCTTCAACCAACTGCTGAAGTGCACCACTCCTTTTAGCTGTAGAACTTCCCCCATTCTCATTGCAAATCTAACAGAGTAAGAAGAAAGCAGAAATAGATATGAAGATAAGACGGGGGAAAGAAAAGGAAAGAAATTTAAAATGACTCCTAATATTATTGTGAAATATATTGGAAGAAGGGGAAAAAATGATAGAGATTGTACATGTCAAAAAAAGAAACCTCGTGGCAAATATTTTCAAGAAAGACAGCATGCATGGAAATGGACTGCGGAAACTCACAAAATGAAGAATCAGGGGAATGCTTGGCCTTGCTTCAGGGGTAGAATCTATCTTCAAAGAAGGAAGTTGAGTGCGATCAAATGTCAGTTCTGGAGAAAGCTCATTATCAACCCAAAAGTCCACAGCAATGGGCGGATGATCAAAGCCAACCCCACTTATGTCCGAATGTGACGTCGAAGAAACATCGTGGCTTGTATGACTTTCCACGGATTCTAAATGGTTAGCCAAAGAACCCATATTGTCTGCCGTCATATCAAAGGCATATTTCTGATTCTTAAAATCAGAAGTTAGACTATTATTAGGTTCGAAGCCAGTCTCCTTTATATGATACAATTTTACCTTAGCTTCATCAGATTTTAAGTGATTAGTATCAGAGGCATATTTCAGATTCTTAAAATCAGAGGTTAGACTATCAGGTTTTAAGCCAGTCTCCTCTGTATGATATGATTTTGCTTTAGCTTCATCCGATTTTAAGTGATTAGTAGAGCTTGAGATGTGGGATGCATCTTGAACTTGAGAAGAATTCCATTCTCTATCATCATCCCTATTGCCAGAAACAGCAGAATTCGTCCCAAACAAATGATTCTTGTTTGATGCTTCAAAAAACCCCTCCTCAGAATAACTTCCAACCATATCGGATTGATCACACGAAGATTTGCTACGTCTCTCTTTCTTGCTCTGCATAAAGTTCATCAAGTCTATTTCTATACGTGGTGTATACTGCTTTAAAGCTCGTCTCAATGAATTTTGTTCTTCAACAGATAGGCTAAGAATAAAATTCAACACTGCTGGAGAATCGAAATAGTTGTAAACAGAGATGACACATGTTATAGCTGCTTCTTTCAGTTTCATGTTTTTATCGCGGACCAGTGGCTTCAATTTAGCCAGCCACAATTTAAGGATGCCACTGTTAGCAGACCCTTCGGAATTTGATTTGTGCTTCTTAAATGAATTATTTGCAAACTCAATAACAGCCAATTTAGCCTTGGGAGAACGTTGCTCATCCAATGAACGTAGTAAAGCTGGGAGAAGAGAATCTGTACTGTACGTTTTGCCAACAATTTCCAATGTAGTTGAACATGACTGCCTTACTAATTCCTTTGGATCTATTAACCGTGAGAAAACGTGGGGAAGAATCCTCTCCATGTAACTTTCAAAAGGTTTCCTGCAAGCTGGGATAAGATGTGCAAGAGTTGAAAGAGCTGCTTGTGCAACTTTATGATGGGGATCATCCAAATGCCGGAAAAACTTAATGACTTTCTCAAAACTCTGCAGAATTTCTTGAGTACCTCTTGGGCCTTGCTGCAGAAGGGCCTGAACAAAACTAAATGCAGAAACTCGAGCACTCCAGTCTGAGCTAGAACTGAGCCCCTCACTCAATGCCTCATTAAGAGAAGATGGACCATTTGGATAGCTCGATACATCTACAAGAGCCAGCTTACTATCATCAAAACTTCTGTCTACAGACATTCGCACAGCTACATTATTATTTCTTAAAAGAGGTCGTTGAAAATTAGGTACATAACCATTCAGAGAATCCCCATGGTTAGAATCCTTGTAAAGTGTGTCCAGTTCTTGCCTTTCAACATGTGAGTTGATATGTCGCCTTGTCCCCCTAAAATCAACTTTTCCTCCAACCAAATATCTTTCTTGTTGCTTCTCAGTAGCCCTCTTGGCAGAGTATGAAGAAGGTCCAGAGAGCGGTTCACTTCCCATACTGCCGTCGTAAGTCCCTGAATCTTTTGCAGCTTGAATCTGGGCGATGATGTCAGATAAACTCAAGCCTCCATTGTGAATTTCACCTTTGGACCTACCAGACATTGTATCCACCATAAAAGAATTTGCATGACCATTTGAGGCTGGTAAGGCAACTGATGATGGTTGTTCAACTCCTGCACTCGTGGAAATAGAAGAAAAAACTTAACCATTCACAAAATATTCAAGAACTTATCTATGAGGCAGTTGGTGCTAATATTTCACAATAGAATCAACAAATTCATCAAAACATTAAAAAAAAAAAAAAAAAAAATATATTATGGAGGGAAATGATTGTCAGTTGAGACTAGAGAAAATATTAGAAAAGGACATAATTACCTAGGTCCAAACTGGAGGATAGGCTTCTCTCAGATATATCCAAACCTCTCAGCATACTTTCTATAGCAGTGACCTTCTGGTTGCTTGCATGCAGCACACTTTCCAGCCCACGTTCAGTGCCCTTACCTGCAGATTTTGCTTGTGAAAACATTACTCCAGAAGAAAGAGAAGTTCCTGAGGACAAACTTGCACTTTTATGCATTGGAACTATAGCAGAAGTTCCAAATCCAGAGATCTTTGACGGGGCAGTTGTTTGAGAGCTAAGTGACTTATGTGAACTCCTTTCATGATGAGAAGGAGAAGGATGTCTTCTATGGACCCCTCCTCCCTCATCATTTATTACCTATCCAAATAATCCATTCTTAGTTCATAACACCAACAATTATTAGGAGGATGCAAGTAAGAAGTTGATTAGAATAATATTTACTCTTTGAACAACGGGATCAAAAGACATAAACAAACGACGAGAACGCTGAGGCCACGTCTTTGCAAATATTCTGTAACACATCCTTGCTGTAGATCGGACCTGTTAATTTAAGTTATGCAATTAAAACCTGACCCAAAAAAGGGAACATTCATTTCCACTAAAATAATTGAAAGGCAAAAAGCTTACATCCACCTGTTTCAAGAAACAAAGAATATACATATATACCTCACTCATTGCATCTGTCACACAACATCTGATAAGGTCTTCATAGAGGTCAGCAGACCGCTGAATCTCAGGTGCATTAGTCCAGTATTCAAGTATCAGAAGTGCATATTCACAGCACCTAATGCAGTAAAATAAAAAAATAAAGGAGATATTAGAAAGATATTTAATGTTTATATATCATTTTAGAGAAAAGAAGAATTATACCTCGCACGAAGTACTGCACCTCTGTCATTCTTTGAACAGTCAACTATCCGAGGAAGCACACGGGAAACTTTGCAATTGCGTAACATCTAAAAAAGAAATTTTAAAACAAAAAAGAAAGAAAAACAAAATCATGTTAGCGTATGCAAAATATAGAAGATAAACAAGCTAACTGAGTAAGGCATACAGCACTACCGTTTTTATGCAGTTATCAGCAGATTCTGCAATTACAAGTACTGTTATCACAACAAGCTTGAAAAGGACCTAAAGGTCAAAATAAAGAGTCAGAAGCAAACATAATCTTATAACACAAGTTTAACTAAAGATAGAAACTGTTATTACCGGAATATACATCTCTGCACATGCCTCAAAGTCCCCTAAAAGCTCTTCTGATAAGAAGCATAACAAATGGCATGCCTAGCAAAAAAAAAAAAAGGAAGAGCATCAGGATAGTATAGATTTGAGAAAGCAATTAGGCATTTAAAATGAAAGGAAGGAACATTCAGTTTCAAAATTACGCATTAGTTAACTGAAAAATCAAAAGCTTCTGTATGATAAAATATCTAATCTTGAAGTCCATTATCCTTATCAGTTTTATGTTAAAGCTAGGAGATAGTCCATGAAGAGCAACCTCCAGGAAGTTTATGGGTTGAAGAATACGCAAAGATATTAACGAAGGATTACATGGATAGAAAAGTTAACAAAGAAAACTTCTTGTGAGTCTTGCTTCTGTAATTTCAGAAGTATGAAACTATATTTTAAGCAAATCCAAGGAGTGTAATCAACTTGTGTTTTTATGCACCTGCTTCACTATGGTAGATCTCCGATCAGATAGTTGTGAACTCAAAGGACCAACCAATTGCTTAAGAAGACGTCGGAAGCAGGGATAATCAGCTGCTCCTGATAAAATGAAACTAAAATGAAAAATATAATTATGGCTTAACCACAAAATTAATGTCATGAATATGAACTATAATTCTCCATAGCATCAGGTTCTCCACATCTTTCCTCAGCCAATATAAAAAACTATATAATCTTAGTCTCTACAAAAATCAGCCGGTTGCTAACTCTCAGTGACTTACATATATGCTGTAGAGTTGGGTACTCAAGAGTCCCCTTTAACAAAAAGTAAACAGACTAATCACTTGAGATGCTCAAGCCCATTATGGTACTTCTCCAGAAATTAAAGGAGGCAGCTCTCCTTCTAGTTGGTGGGGAGCCTTGATACTGAATACAGGACCTAACTACATTCTATTCATTAAAAAGGGACTCAGAGGGATGTTTTTAAACTTCAAAACTCATTGGAACTGTCCACTCATAGCATACTATTAAGAGACATGCAACAACCAATTTTGAGCAACAAAGCTTAAATTTTAGCAATAAATCTTTATAAGAAATCTTAAGTGAGATTCCGATGCACATTAGTCTAGCGTTTTCACTTGGACTTCTCTGGTTACACATGAGAGGAGTTTTAAACTATATGGAACATATGTAAAGCAGCAACCTTTCTTCTTTTTACTCTCATAACTGTGATAAATATGTTCTAGCTTTCTTTGTGATTATCTTTATAGGTACACTTCCTAATAGTTAATAGTTGCAGGGCCAGAAAAACTCATAAAAGATCAAACAAAAGATGCAAGCCTTTAAGATATGATTTTGAAGTGAATCAGCTCTACGTCATGCAGTGAGGGGATCACTAACCTCCAATAACAAGACCTTCTACTCTCTGCATGGCTGCAATACGCATAGACCAATCTTTTTCTGGTATAAGGGTGGAAGCAATTTTTTCAAACTCTTTCATAAGATCCCTTTCTGAATATACTTTTATTGGCTCGACAGGCTTCTCTGTAATATCACCATCCGCTAATTATAAAATAACATAAGAAAATAGTCAGCAAAATAGATGCTAAAAGTGAATGTTGTGATTCCTAAATGAACTTGTAATGGGAAACAAATTGATTTTTGCAT
The DNA here is from genome assembly GCA_963692815.1 of Nyctanthes arbor-tristis. Lineage (NCBI taxonomy): Eukaryota > Viridiplantae > Streptophyta > Magnoliopsida > Lamiales > Oleaceae > Nyctanthes > Nyctanthes arbor-tristis. The sequence continues at coordinate 45,619 of CAVNYN010202619.1, read as the reverse complement.
CAACTCCAAAAGATGATTATAGTAAATTGTTTAAAACTCATAACTCATTTAAGGTGTTAAAAATGACAGACAGATTCCAAGATGGTAAGATAACCAAGGGAGTAAATATTAAGCAATGATTAATAATAAACAAGATATATCTACAGATTTCAAAGATGTCTCTGACCTTTTGCAGAGATACTAACCTCCACATAAAGAAAACTCGCGAGCTGGGCTTTTGGCCTTAGGAGTGCTCTTCTTTGGAGTAAGGCTTGAAGGCTTAGTCTCACAGGTAGGGTAATTGCTCACAGTAACATCAGGAGAGTGAATGTTAGGCTCAATTTTCTCTAATCTGGCATTTATATCTTTTAACTGCAGTCCATCACATGGGAAAGAATCATAAACTCTACCATACATTTATGTAATCCTCATTTATGATTTTTTGTGTAGTTGGAGTAGTATTCCATGTTGCATCCATGCATTATATTGAGTAGATCGGTGATAGGGTTGGATGTATTTTTGGTTGGAAGATAAGGCTCATAAGTCATATGTCCCCCTTCATATTATATATATATATATATATATATATATATGTAGAGTAATCCTTCCGTCCCATATATTTAGGCTTGTTTTAGTTTTCACAAAGAATAGTATTGGAAAGATAAATTTTGTAAACTGTGCTCCTAATTTATCCTTATTTAATGAGTAGTATTTAAATTAATAGTTATATCTAGTCATTCAATATAAGCGTATACTAGTAAAGTAACATATAATAAACTTTTTATTATAGAAACAAAACTATATAACTAGGATGGACGAAAAAGGAAAACTGGCCTATATAAATGGGACGGAAGGAGTAAGTATCAACTGGATCAGTAAACTAGATTGACAACTTGAAGCCATAATAGGTGACATTTGAATCATCCATAGCCACATTGTATTACCAGTGGAGTAGGAAGATGGTGTCTCTGCAATTCATCGCTGAATTGAGGCCCAGCTTGCATATACATCTCCTGAAGTAGAGAGAGACAAGGTAACAACTTATCATCAGGCAAATACAATGAGAAGTACAAGTTGAAAATTTGCTACTTATTCAGTAAGGAACCAATTCCAGTTGCCACTTAAATAAAGGTGTAAGAGAAATATAAACTTTACCATCATAATACCGCAAAATAAACAAGTCCAGAATCATGGTCTTTGACCTTCCAAATGCAAATAATATCAAATTCCAAATCATGGTCTATGACTTCTCACGATACTGATAACTTCAAAATTATGTCACAGTACAAAGTCAAGTTCTTAAGCTCTACAGACTCCAGCAATTTGATAGAGCCCCAGAAATTTTTTTGGGCGGGGGTTGGGGGTGGAGATCGTCACTGAAACTGAAGAGGGAGAAAGAAAAATGAAAAAAAAAAATGAAAGGAAAGTTGCTACTGGTGAGCTTCTTCATTATCAAAAGGAATCATCAGTCCTTGTACACAGTGATATAAATCTTCTGAGAAGAGGGTGAAAGCCACAGGCGTTAAATAGTTGAGATTTCATTTGATCTCCATATGTATTTCTGCAACTTCATAGTGTTCTTAAATTAAAAGCATATGGGCTTGATTTCAGAAATAATCACCAACAAATAGACATAACTTTCTTGTTACCATTTACTAATGGCCACCAGCACCAAAGTGAATGGACAGCAAAGAAGAAAAACAAAAATTTATTCAGACAAAAAATATGCAATAGTAACCTCAATACAGGAAATAGCAGCTTCCCTTACACCAGGATATGGATCATCCATCATCTGCAAAATCTGATACCCAAGAAGGCAAAGTGTAAGGTTCTGAGTCTTTGTTTCCCCTTCAATTTAAATATAATGCATTCAATTCATTCTGTAAAATACAATCAACACACAGGTGGAAGAATAGCTCGTTGAAGAGGTAGCTCAGTGGATGCAAATAAAGTAATTGCTGAGGTGACTGTACGTGCAAACTCTTCTCGAACTCTCCAGCTTTTCTGTGTCCAAGCATATGATCCTGCTCTTTCAACAATGATGGTAGGAGAGGAAACCTGTACCAAAATTAGTTATGAACACAAGTAATTTGTACTTGTGCTCGTGAATCAGGAAGAATTTATATGAAACTCATGCAGGACTGCAGGAGAAATATCCTAACCTCTTTTCAGGCTTTAAAAGGATAATAATTATGAGAACAATTCACATTGTAGAAAGATCTTAAAATTGACAAGAGAAATGAATTGTGTAAAACAACAATAGAGTCGGGCTCCTTATCAACTGCAAAGTTTCATATAAATGATAAACTTTCTCTTTTCTAGATATCATTGCAAAAGCACTGACACCAGTAATCTCTACAAAAGGAAATATTCAACAATTTCTTAAACCAATGAATGGTGGGATCCCAAACAGAGACTGCTTGGCATGTATATTGGCAAAATGAAAGGGACTACACCAAAGAGGTGTTCGATTCTCATTCTTCTTTTCTCATTGTTAATCTTACTTACCAATTACCTCATAACTACTTAATTATAACCACAAATTTCATATGCTCACTAAATTTCCACCACTGATTATAACTTGCTCATTTAATGAGAACTAAACCTGTAACACTCCTTAAATTTTATGAAGGTAATTGAGGGACGTGTCTTGATGATAGAGTATACTAAACCCAAATTTTAATTCAGGGTGCTCAAGTTCTCTGATTATTCTTGGAATTTAAAATTGTGTATAGTTATTGGTAGTTTGGAAGCCTGCCACTGTAAAGCCTATACAGCTAAGCTGTAGTTTGAGTTACAGAGTTGGATGGATTACAATCCATGGAAGAAACAGGTCATGTGTGAATAACACAATTCTGCATCTGTGTGATAGGAGTAAAGAAGCAGAATATGAAAAATACATGTAACCAAAATTTGATATGATATGAACTCTTGTCAAACTGTATTAATCTAATCCTATATCCTTACTGTCGAAAACTAATGAGACCTCAAGAATACAGCTTCCAAATTTTCACAAGAAGTTACTTACTGAAACCAGCTTAAAAATAGCTGCTAAGAACATTTACGCCAATAGCACCATTCATTATCATATCTCGACCAACTTACAATCATGAAAAAGGAAAACTGCTAATCTGGCCAGCCAGCCAGGAGGAATGATCTCAAACACCCATCTTATAGAACGTAGTAATGGGGGAAAGGCTCGAAACTACTAATTTTGACAATAAACAGGAAGTTATGATTCATGAACACGTTGTGTTTGCGAATCAATTTTACTTTTAAATAAAAATTGGTAGAACCAATTACATCCACATATTTCGTGGGACTCTCATGTACTATACAACTATTCAACTCCACTCCTTCTCTCTTCTCATTAAAATTAGTTCGCGAATGAAAATGCATGATCATTAATTATATATTTAGAAAAAAAAAAAAAGAATTATGCAACTGCACGCGATACCTGCATAAGAGTCAGCAAAAGCTGCCTTGCAGCATCCCTAACAGGCTGTTTGGCATCCCCCAACCTCTCAACTACGGCAGGTACCACCACATTAAAGTGGAGCTTCAAGTGTTCACCCGATAGAACAGCGACAGAGGCGAGCGCCTGCAGGGCACCCTGTGAAACGCGAAAATTGCCGTCCTTCAAGAGATCCAAGCACACGTCGATAAGTGACGTCACCTCGGATGACGTCAAACTCTTCCGCGAAGCTTCCAGAAGTTGGTGCAGCCTCTCCACTCCCGCCATTCTCTCCTTGGTATCCTTCTTACGCGTCAACTCCAATGCCTCCTCCATGGTGACGGCGACGGTAGGATCCGTTCCGAAGCCGATTCTGGTCGGATCTCCGAGGTGTATGGAATATATAAGAAACGTGAAGGGGCGAAAAAATTATGAAAAGAGAGCGGGTCGGAGGCTGGGTTTTGTACTTCTTCTACACTTCACAACCAAGAAAGAAAATTGCGGGTGATTACGACCGTTGGAGAAATGATATTTTTAATATTATCTTGAAAACGTTGGGATTTCTTAAGAGAATGTATGATCTAGAAATGGGATATGTAAAAATAGTAACTCTTTTCTTTTCTTATAGAGGATGTATGAAAATAAAGTTAGGTCAAGAATCATGTGTCATGGTAGGCATGTAATTAGGTTCCTCATACTTCAGTCAAGAAATCGATTTTTCTTGCTTGTACTTCCCTTGTAATATATCTCACTAAAGAATAATATTATTTCTTTTCCAAAAAAAAAAAAATAATAATGTTACTTAGGTAAACTGTTTTTAAAAAAAATAAATAAATAAAATAAAGTTTGAAAATTTGATTAGTAGTTCTTTACTTCTTTATTTAACTAGACTAGTATTTGTTCCCGTGAGGTGCACGGTCAAATCTTGTTGACAAAGTATAACCTAAGAAAATTAAATAACATAGAAGTAAAGTAATAAACAAAATAGCATTTTAAGATAACAAAAATAAATATTATTTTGTTAATATTATTGGCTTCTCATTTTTAATTGACTTAATTGACTTCTTATTCTTAATTTCTTATCACATCTAAGTAAGATCGGAAGAGCGTCGTTAATAACTCTAGACACTGTTACGTAAAACTACCCACATTGAATATTGATTTTTTAAGGAGTACTCGAAAAGAGGTTAATCTTAACTCTTATTAATAGTCATGACAACTAACAATTAAAGTCTATAAATTAACCTTGACTCTTATTAGTAGTCATAATAATATAAAATGAGTTCGACATATCTTGATTTTACTTCTCTGACCCGTAGATGACTTTCAATCTTCTACGAGATATTTGGTAACAACCTTTCCAATAAAGTTTATAAAGAGAAAATAAAAAAAATGTAATTAGAAAAGGCAAAGCTTATATATATAATTCATTTATATTAAAAAAATAAAAAATACATAATCATAACACATAGACCAAGAGCATATATATTCTGAAGGGATAATTCATTTTATTTTTTTATATTAATTTTTTTTTTAAAACTTTAGAAAGGCATTGCTATATATACATAATTCATTTGTTTTTTTTTGTCATTTTATTTTTTTACTTTAATTTTATGTATATTGGTAAGTTTTTTAAAACTATTTTTTTCAAAATATGTATTGTTTGAATTATCCTACTAATACACGTAACTACTCACTATTGATAACCACACATTATCTTTTTTTAACACATAATTGTTGTCTATGTACCATAACTTGAATATTATTTTTTTCATTTTTTTAACTTTAATTTCCTTTAACCATTTTAATATTGGTTAAAGTAACCACCCACTACCTTATTAACTGTAAAGTGTGATTGTGCTTTTACAGTTTTTTTAATCAATAATGGGTGGTTACCAATAGTGGTAGGTTATGTAACCTACCAATATACAGAAATTAAAGTAAAAAAAAAAGATAAAGTAAAATAAAAAAGATTATCTCAAATAGAATCTGAAACCAAATTGAATCTTTTCCAATTAAAGATTTAATTTACTTCTACTTTATTAATATATAGATATAGATTTTCTATATATTAGTAAGTTTTATAAGATCGGAAGAGCTCCAAAACATGTATTGTTTAAACTGTCCCACTAATATACGTAACTGGCCACTATTGATAACCACATATTATCTTGTTTTTAGCCCATTACTGTTGTCCATATATCATAATTTGAATCTTATTTTTTTCATTTTTTTAACTTTAATTTATTAGTATTAGTTAAAGTAATCACCCACTACTTTTTTAGCCGCAAAATGCGGTTGTACTTTTACCCTTTTTTATCCATAGTAGGCGGTTACCAATAGTGGTAGGTTATGTAACCTACCAATATATATAAATTAAAATAAAAAATGATAAAGTAAAATAAAAAAGATTCTCTCAAACAGAATCTAAAACCAAATTGAATCTTTTTCAATTGAATATTCAAATTTACTTCTGCTTTAATTAATATATAGATTTTCACCTGTGCGTTGTATGGGCAATATCAAAACAAATAATATCTAATGGTTCGTACATAAGATTAAATAACGTATGATTGTCTAGTTATCAACCTCAATATTTTGTTATCTTAATGTGAACTAACATATATTATATTAAACTGAACATGAAATGTTATTAAAAATACATTTGATGAAAACTAGGCAAGTGTTAGGTTATACATGATATATTCATATGAAAATTAAAATGCCTTGATTTTCTTTGAAAACATTACAGTTAGAAGTGCTTAAAGTATTTTTTTTTTTTTTTGGGTGTCATTTTGCCTTGTGTGCTTATTTGTTAGGTGACTTGACGTGTGTAAATATATTTTCTGTCATTAAAATTTCGAAGTTGGTCATTTTATGGACAAAAGTCATTTTATGGACAAAAGTCACATTTGAACACCACCAAATTACCCCACAAGTAAGAAAGTAAGGCAAAAACACATTTTCTTTTCTTTATTGAAAGTTGAAGAAATGAATTCGGTCATATATTTCTATATGGAAAATACATTTAAACTATAATTTTTTATAGCTACAAAACATTTTTATTACTTTGAACATCCTCGATCTTTCTAACTTATAAAAATTTTGTCACAAGAAATTTTATTGTATTCTTTCTTAATTTTTTAATTTTTATATATCTTGTTTCTTAATGATGATTAATATTCAAAAAATGTCAATTGTATGTTTGAAAATCATAAGAAATTATGTCATTATATTTTTGTAGAATTTACTTATTTAAAAGATTAAAGCGGTTTTCACACCGAAATTTTTAGAAGACAATTATCTATATACAATATTAAAGCAGCTGCTTTCTTCCTTAAGAAGCTTTTCATTTCCCACCTAAAGCACGGTTTTTTGGTCTTTCTACCACATTTGGTATTTCATTTTTCTTTTTCGTTTTTTGCTTTGGCTTCGATTCTTTTCCTTCCACGGTTCTGCTCTTTTCTCTTCCTCTGTGTTCTTCTCTTTTCTCATCCCGGTTTCCGACCACCTCCTTTACCGACGCCAAGTGTTCCTTAGTTTTTGGTAGAGGCCTTTGATTTCAAGTGGGTTTCATTTAGGCGGCAGTGGTTAGGGCTTCTATGATCTAGTTTTTTATATTAAGATCGGAAGAAATATTATTGTCTAAATCCCCTCCTTGAATTGGCGAATAGGCATACATGCAAATATTCAACTTAACATTTTGACATCTTAAAAATATTTAGGATTTAAAAAAAAATCTATAGTAAATAATTTCCCTAATCATTTGCCTTCAAGTAATAAGTATTGAAATAAGTACTACATTTATTATTATTATTATTATTATTTTGATTTGATGTTCTTTTTATAATAAACTAACTAAAAATACTAATTATTGATTATTATCTTTTCATTTCATAACACCTTAACTAATAGTTATTTTGAAATGAGTTTTACTAGTCGTTTCATTTTTCTAACTTCATATATTTATTTGAAGCCACTAATAATAATTAAAAAAATAATAATTAATACTTAATTTGGTTTATAATAGTGAGAGTATATTTGATTTTTAAAGAAAACACAAGGGTGAATAAAGAAATCAAAATATTTTTTTATCCATTTTTTTTATATATATGGTGATAGTTGTTGACCAAACGTCCTGGTCAGAATTATTGTTGGCTAGAGATTATGCCAGTCTCGACCGTCAACTACTTAGCTCAAGTAGTACCAGGGAATGCCCCAAGAACCATAAAGGCCAAGGCCTGGGTCACGGGTTCAGTTCCTGGGGATGTGATTCTCCACAAGGAATTTACAAAGCTTCAAGGGGGCCTCACGTGCCTCCAAAGAGGACAAAATCATAGTGTTATATGTACAAAAATACATGTCAACAATAGTGATATATATAAATGCTCATTTATGCATATACGATGTTGAAAGTGCAAATATAATATTTTATATTATATGTATGGAATAGAGAATGTTTATATCTCAACTAATATTTTAATAATTTAATAGTTTTTTACGCGTAAAAAAGTTTATAATGAACGTTTCTTGTAAATAATTTCTTTAATCATTTTCCTTTTTTTCTTTTTTCTTTTCTTTTTTTTTTTTTGCCTTTTCATTTCTTAAACTGTCAAATAATAATAGTAATAGTAATAATAATCTATATGTTAATAATAAGAGAAGTTTGTCTGGTATAATTTTTCCTACCAATAGTCAAGCTTTATAAGGATTCTGATGATGTCATTAATGACGTCTTCTGCGAAATTATATTTTTTTATTTTTTCTTGAATTATCTTCTTTACTGCATTTTCCTTATTTTTTCTTTTTCAAAATTTATACTGATAGAATCTGTCTTGTAATTTCTATAGTTATGTTTTTGTTGGATTCAATATTCCTATGGAAATTCAAATCTTCTAATATTTCTCTTCCCTTATCTTTAATCGTTGATTTGAATTAATTTTCTTTTTATTTCCTTAATCTCATTTCATGATTGCTACCTTTCGTTTTTTATACAGGACTTTTTTCTTAACTCTTCGTGTATATTTAATTTTTTATTTGAATTAATTTTTTCAAATATTTGAATTAATTTTTTTCTTAATTAATTCATTTTCTTGATTTTTAATTTTAGGTTACCAACCGAAGATTTCAATTGGGTGTCGTGTTATGTTTGGGCTTGAATTGCACTTTTAATTCGGATTACAATTCTGCTAGTTGTGTTGTGGGGAAATTTGTTTTCTTTTTTTTCGATATTTTACTTTATTTTATTTTATTTTTTTTATCATCCCATTACCCATAATTGATTATTTTATTACATATGAATTAAAAATATAAATTGATTCCTCTTTCTCTCTCTCTCTCTCTCTCTCTCTCTCTCTCTCTCTCACATACATACATACTACTCTTGCTAGAAATATTATATTAAACATTTGAAATTTTTTAAGCATGCTGCAACAATTCACGATTAGTTCTTTAAAAAAAAATTCTCAAATTAACCTACTTTACATATTTTAAATATATGAAAAGCCAAATTTGACGGGCTTTGGTTTGATTAGTTTGTTTCTGGAAAGCAAGTATAGTTATATAAATTATTCATTACCACGGTTGTTTTCCTTAAAATTAATTAATCATATTTATATTATATTTTGTGGAAATTTAATAGAAAATTATTATTTTGTGGAAATTAATTAATCTTACTTATACTATGTTATGTGGAAATTTAACAGCAAATTGATTGCTAATTTTATATTATCTGTTTTTTTAAAGTATAGTTATTTTGCTATTTATTTGTTAATTATAAATAGTTAGAAATACAATAAGAATAAAACTTTCTTCCTTCAACAACAATTAAAAAATCTAAGTTTAGTATTATACTGAAAAAATGATGGGGACATCGTCTTTCTTTTCTGCCCATATTTTTTTAAGTTTTTGTTGTTATGCCCGTGCAACGCACGGGTTGAAAAATCTAGTTATCAGATATAAGATGTGATAATCAATAGAAGATTATGGATAAAAATATGACAATAAATAATTAATGGCTTAATCTAAAAACTCGAAAAGATGTATATATAATTAGTGTGTGGTGTATTTAATAAAATATATGGTGTCAATGTTACCCTTTATTTATAAACAAAATGTCACTTAAAATAGAGATCGATCTTCTAAAGAAATACCATTATTGCTAATCAACAAATTAAAATAAATCCGTAAATCATACATCACCTGTCTAAAAAAAATATTATATAATAAATTTATGCGTACGTAATACTTAGTATCAGAATTCAGAACTCTACAACTAAATGAAAAAATATATTTTATTTCAAAATATACTTTTATTTATCTTTAGATATTAATGCTTTTTAGCCTATCAACACACGTTTGTATATCCTAAAAAGTACTCCACTCCACTTTGTTACATTAAGATAAAATGAGTGTTGTTTTGTGCATTACATTCTATAAAACGGGCATTTTTTTCTATTTTTCAAAAATAGAATTTGGTTAAACTACCTTCATTTGCCATACAATTTTCAATCATAACTTTATGTTAAACTGAATTTGAAATTTAACAGCCTATTTCCTTTTTAAAAACAGGAACAGATTAAAATAAAGTAATATACCACCTATGTTCATTATTATTAAAAAAAAAAAAAAAGAACTGTATTTATATGTATATGTGTGTGTATATATGATATAATACTCATCTTTACTTCATTAATTAAAGATATCATTAAAAACAAAATATTGAAAGTGTACGAACATCATAATCAATAACATTACCTAACGTAAGAAATCAACAAAAGCTCATGATCGATATTGCGTTCGAGTCGAGTTAATACACATAATAATTAACTTTAGGCAACAATGATAGATAGAGGCCCTCCAACAACAACAAAATGGATAATAAAGTTTACCAAACTTATTAATTATCAACTTTAGGATGAGGAGTCAATCAAATGAATCATAATATCATGTTTGTTAAATATGAGAATCAAACTCATAATGGCATCATTAGAAAAGAATTAAAAGACAAATTAACTTATTAACAAAGCTAAGCTAACAACCCCCATTTTTAAAGGAGAAGTAATACAAAATGTGGTCACTAAGCACCAAGATCAAGAAATCCTGTTAATTACGATGGGATTGTGAGTAGTTAAATGTCGCATACTAGCTAGTCAAGACGTGAACCTTGTGGCAATATACGAGTTTTTAATGCTTATAGAATGCAACGAATTTAGATCCTTTAATCAAAAAGAAATTCACAGATAAATTTTGATAATAAAAGGTAGAGACATTCAAACCACCTCCCCCTGGAACTTAAGATGGAGACCCAAAAAAACCCATCGAGTTTTGTATGGTGCTTTTAAAAAAATAATAAAAATTAAAAATCATATATAAGTTGCAAATTCATAAAAATCATAGATAACTTTTTCTGTGAATCTTTCTTGTGACCTTGATATAACTAAGGGTCCGTTTGGTTCGTGTTATAACAGAAATGTATTATAATTCCATCAAATCAAATCACAACTTTTCACTCTTCAACAAAGTTTAACTAATCAAATTAAGCCACATGTCACAAAAATTCAAATTTCAAAATATATTATAGTACAATCTAATTATAAACGATATCAAACGGACCCTAATTAATATTCACCCACCCCTGGGAAAACGAATAAACTCTAATATAGTAGATTGAAAAGTATCTAGTCCCACATGTTGGTACTTCATAGCATTAACAACCAGGTGGTTCTTATATGAAAAAATGACTAATTAGAAAAAAAAAATTATAATAACTACCTCCTATTGTGATTCGAAAAAGTGGTGCAGTAGTTAGGTACTCATGTTCGAATCACACCTACCAGTCCCCTATGCTCCCTCCCCTCTCCTATGTCTCCCTTTTATCCACGCCCCCCCAACCAAAAAAAAGGTTATCTACCTCCATTGGTGGTTTTCAATTGTCGAGCTCACAAGATCTGCGTCTATATCAGCGATTGGCACCATAATAGTGCCTGCAGTTGTTACCAGTAAGAAATTGATTCAAAATTCACATAACCATTGATGTATTCTCTTGTATTCATATATTTATATATACCAATCCATAAAATACCATCGGAATGCTCTAAACCTTGCATCCTCCTTGACAATAGTGAAGGAATATTCAATGTCTCATATCATTTTATGCCTGCCTTAACATTGTTCAAGCTTCTATTATTTCAGGTACTACGTTCTATTTTTGGGTTTCTTCTTGATCATGCCTTTCATAAAAGACATCTCCTTAAGACACCCTTTTAGCATTACCTGATTCTAAGAGAATTTCTAATGGAGTTTCTAATATTAGGGATTAGAGATTATGTTGCGTGGCATTTTTTTACACAGGCAATCACATCAAGTAAAATTGAATAATTCTATAGAAATGGACTCATGTAACTATCATTGATTTAAAACTGATGTAATGCGTTGAAAAATAACATCTTATCATATATCATTTTGTTATAATTTTTGCCTTTTTCTTCATATGGCAAAACTCAACAAAATTCCTCCCTCTCTTCATTCCATTTTCTCTTCCTCCCACCCCCCCTTCTTTTCTCATTAAGCCAAAACATAAGCCTCTCTATATTGGAGATACTCTAATTGTCGCCGTAAGGAAGTTATCTTTACCTCCTAAAAAAAAAAGAAAGAAAAAATGGCGTAAATATATAATTTTTTTTATACATTATCACTGACATAACTGTAAATAATGAAGTAGCTATAGTAGTAAGACAAACACGAATCAAACGAGCAATATATGCCTATGTTAGCAAAGTCTTTTTTCCTCATCAAATTTGAAGTTGGTCAAACAAATCATATCTGCATATCTTTTGGGATCCACTATAGTGAACAAATTTCCACTATTCAACTCCACTCACTCTCTCTTATTTCAACACAAAATGAGAGAAAATTAGTTCATTGTATGTAGGGAGTTTTGGAAAGCGAATTTGAGACCCTCTAACGATCCAATTGTTTTGGCCAACACTTGACCTTGGGTTTCCCTTCAATCTTATTCCTGGCATAGCATCCTACCAGATTTCCAAGTTCATCTCAAAAGAATTCCAATCCGTCTTGTATATATGTCCCTCTTTGATTGCAGCCTCGGAGTTTAACTTGAGGCTCCCAACGGAAGGCTTTCTCCATGTATTGAGAGGGAAAATGCTATAAAATCAGACGTCTAGCGTCATAGTAGTGCTAGATATATGCCTACATAACAACACCATATTATTATTTTTTATATAAACCATATTATATATAGTTGGATCAAAAATGTTATACCAAAAAGAAAAAAGATATAGTTCATGTGGCAAAAAACACCCGTTATTGGGTTAGAGTCTATATATCCATATTTCTGAAATTCCCCCAGTTGTATAAAAAGATGTTATACCAAAACATAAATAAAAAAAAAATTTAAAAAGAAGGTTATCTTGTTCCCCAAACCAATTCTTCGTAAATTAAACCCATAATAATAATTCTACCCTATTTTCGCGGAGTATTTCCAACTGGTCAACAAATAACTGCAAAACTACTGCATATAATTACTAAGATACCCTTTTTCCTCTCCAATATTGGATTCATCGAAAGCATGCATTTTCATTTTCTTGAGTATCAATTCCAATGGGTACAGACGAGAAGAAGAAGAAGAAGAAAATCAAAATCGACAAGGTTAGGAAAAAAAGGAATGAATTCGAAACAATATAATATTGCATTATATGTTCGGACATGGAGTGACAAATATTTACTTTTCTTGTCATTAACGTGTAGGTTGTGGTTGCAGAATTCCAAATTTCCATGCATTGTAATGCATGTGAAAGAAGCGTCGCCAAAGCCATATCAAAAATCAAAGGTTATATATGTGTATATATATATATATATTTCCCTCCCATCTATGTGTATATATTTAATTATATCCATCCTAGCTAGCATGGATGTACCAATGGTTCATGAAGTAACAAACCCCAGAATTTTTTTTTATTATTGTTTAACAGGCGTTGAAACGTTTATTACTGACATGAGAAATCACAAAGTGATGGTGACAGGCAAGATCAAACCCTAGAAAGTTATGAAGAAAGTGAAAAAGAAGACTGGGAAAAAAGTGGAATTAATTGTCGATAATAATAATGACAAATTAGAAGAGGAGGAGGAAGAAAGGGATTCGGCACTTGAAGACAATGACAAATTAGTAACTAATTCTTTGATTTATTACGATGGTTATTGCGATGAAGATAATACAGAACATTACATGATGTTTAGTGATGAGAATGCAAATGCATGTTCAATAACGTAAATAAATATTTCACATTTGAAATTACACATATGTTGGAGAGTAGAAATTAGAAAAGTACTCGAGTCACTCAATCGAATTAGGGGTTAAAAAAAAAGTAATTCATCTGTTGTTGATGTTGATTTATAAATATAAGGTTTATTGTGTTGTTCTCATTGTCGTTACAAATCATAATTCTTCGACAATCCCTACAATTCATGAAGGTTTACTCCCTTTAACGAGTTAACCTTTGCATGGTATCAAAGCCTGCTAAACTCTAACGAGTAATATCAATCCGAGTAAGACTCTCAGAAAAGCACACGGATATATAAAGTGTTTGGGTTATTCCCCTTAGCGGTGTTACCCCAATCCTTTACAATATGATGGGTGTTTTTACTGAATATATATATATAGATATATATATATATACACACACACACATAGAGCTAGCAAAATAGAAGGAACAATCCAAAAAGAGAAAAAACGGTCGAAATACATTGTATTACAATGGTCCGCAGATTTCGTTGTGTTTGGCAATATTTTCATGTCCAGAAAGGTTTCAAACATAAGCGTGTCTTTGTTTTGTATACAATTCAATATAGGTTCGAGTAATTATCACTACTAGAAAACAAGGTATCACTGATCGATTTTTTCCGACAGACGAAAATCCGTCGGAAAATTTCTGACGGAAATGGCTTTCCGTCGGAAATTTCCGACGGACTTTTCCGTCGGTAAAGCCCTATTTTTTAGTAGTATATGAAGATTGGAATTTGGACATAGCACGCTAATATATAATAGATTTATTATATTGTTTTTTTTTTTAATTTCATGATTGTTCTAGAAATAAATATGAATTTATTTTTTCTTTGCTTCTTCAATTTTTTATTATCAACAACAACGACCTTTAGATTACCACCCGCCCCCCTTTCTTTTTTCTTTTAAATATGAGTCGACGAATAACGTTATTGATAAATCTAGTAAATAATCAATTTAATATATGCATAGTATTGATATTAATATAATGCCAAGTACTTGTGTTATATTGAAGTTATATATTTAATTATTATCATTAATTAATAGGTCACGTTTAACAATATGAATTAACAACTTTTTTAATATGAGGTAACCAGTTTATACATTCCAATTCATATATGTGCTCTTCCGATCTACGTGATTTTTAGGTTAAAAAACCTGATTTATGAAAACAAATAATAGTAGCCTGATCTTTGATATAATAATGTGGCTTAGGCATCTTGTATTATGTAATTTTCCCAATTTTTTATATATAAAACTCCTAAAGTTGTGGTTTGAATTGGATTGGTTAGATGCCCATATTCCATGTTGTAGGTCTAGGGTCGAACTACACCTACCACTCACTGAATTTCCCCCACCTCCCTATATACCCTTCTATTAAAAAAAATAAGATTCCTTAAGTCGAGCAAAACACTTCTTGACTTTCTAGATCCATTCCCAAATGAACAATAACCTGCTTGCTTGTAAGAGTATTTTTGCATGAGAGCAAATTCGAATACCGAAAATGGTTTTGGACCGTTTTGGTTAAATATATTGAACTTAGGGACTCTTAAGCAAATTTTCATTATTTTCCTCACATATAAGGAAAGGAAAATTTGCCCATAGTTATTAGTTAACGTTTGCCGCCACAAATTAAAACCCTAAAACTCTCACCCATGATGTCCGTAATTACTCCCAAATAATATCGATCTTCTATGCGTTTCTAGTTAGCTACTACGTACTTTCTCAAAGTTTCAATCTTTATTATATATGTCAATTAGTTGTAATCTAGGTTATATATTTCGTGTGATATATATATTATCCCATTATTATGGAGCATATGAATTGTTCATCTTCCATCTTTAGGAGTTCCACCGTAAAGGGTCGGTACACTTTCAAAATCTTGGGATATTCATTGTTAAAGGGTACTAGAGTAGTTCGTTCGGATAATTTCAAGATCGGAGGACACTAGTGGCAAATTTGTTTTTGTCCAGATGGCGATAGACGTGAGTCTGACAAGGACGATGGCGCAACAGATGTGGCCTGCTTTGTCAAAGTCGTAAACCAATGTGAAGACATCACGACGTTGCTCGAATTAAAGTTGTTAGACCAAAGTGGAATGGAGAGGCACAGGGTCATCGTTGAGGAAAGCGAGCCTATCCTTATGGAGGTCACCTGTTGTACGTGATCTCTAGCAATATTTTTTCTTGTTTAGGGCATAACCTCAAAATGGACAAATAAAAGTGGTACATGTACAAGATTTTGGCTTCAATAAGTAATTCAAAAAATTCGACAGGAAAAAAAATTCAGGATGTCACTTTTGCATCCAATAGGTGCCATTACGACACTCCCAATCTTCCATATGAGACTGCATGTGATACATGCCACGTAGATACATGCAGACATTGGATGCCACAACAGTCACCCAATATGAGTGTTAGAAAATTTTCATGCATTTAACATTCCAATTATAAATAGTCTAACCATTGGCTCTTTAACTTAAACCTGTTAATTAATTTGCCTACCCTTATGAGAAAAGGTTGCAATATGTGGCATGCTTAATTCTAGTATCATTGGCTCTTTAGCTTAGATTTAATAGTCTTTTAAGGAGTTTTTCTATTGAGTCATATCGCTCTCTATGTATAGAACCTTACTCCTAATAGAAAATGGTCACATCACATGCGACGTAATTGTTTTCTATTGGATCAATAGAAATCAGTGTCTTTTAAGAGCTTGAAGTGCTTAACATGTTTTGGAATCACCATATGTAAGATTTGTTTTTGCATTAACATATAATAACATTGATGAGGACAGGGGTCAGGATATAATGACAAGAGCAGAACTAGAAACAGCAAATTATCTTAAAGATGATAGTCTCATCATTGAGTTCACTGCTGGTGTTGTTGTGACATGTATAGAAAGGACTAAGACATTCTAAATCAACAACCTCATCAGTGCCATCTGATATTGGACAAGATTTTGGTAAGCTCTTACAAAATTTGGAAGGAACTGATGTAAACTTTGAAGTCGATTGGAAAATATTTGCCCCTCACAAGTGGGTACTCGCTGCTCGCTCCCCCGTCTTTAAGGCTCAACTTTTTGGTGCATTGAGAGAAGAAAACACAGAGTGCATCAAAGTTGAAGAAATGGAGGCCCCAATCTTTAAGGTTCAAAAAATCACAAAACTAATTTCTCCTCTTCTCTTTTTGGTGTTTAGTTTTGGATTCTTTTTTTGCTCAACTTTCTTGATTTCATTGATGGGTTGTAGGCATTGCTTCATTATTTATACTGGGATGTCATTCCGGACCCCCAAGATATTCTTGGTTCCGATTCAATAGGGGCGGAAACTATAACGGCACAACATCTGCTATCTGCTGCACACCGATATAAAGTTAAGAAACTTGTTTTACTCTGTGAGGATAGAATTAAGGAACGTATTGCAATCAAGACTGTTGCGTCAACCCTCGCTTTTGCTGAGTTATGTAATCTTTCCCAGCTCAAGTCGGCGTGTATGGAGTTCATAGTACGAGCTGAGAACATAAAAGGTAAACTTTCTTGGCATGTTTGTGAACAATGTCATATGTGGTGCTCTTAGTGACTTGATGATTGTTTGGATTTCAGAGGTGATGCGAACGGAAGATTACAACGAACTGAAGAAGAGCTATCCATCGGTTGTCCTTGAGTTGCTTCAACTCGCTGCTGATCGATGGTCAAAAGTATAGGCATTTGCCCAATAAATGGGTGATAAGTTACCCTTTATTAGACGGATATAAAGAGCTATCCACGACGCTCTTCCGATCTAATCCTTTTGGAACCCTTATACAAATCAGAAAAAAAAAAGCAATTTACTAGTATTTGGGTTAGGGGTCGTTAAGTTTTGGCTGCCCTTTCTACTATGTTCTGGCTCCGCCCCTACTATGTGGTATTAGAATTTGCATGTTACACATTTGGGCCCTGTGAATTCTTTCTAACTTGTTCATAATTTCCATCAATTATGTTAATACAAAGACTCCGGGTTTGAATTCTGATTGGACAGTTAAGATTTTGAACAAGTTTGGGTCTCTTAAGAAGGAATAAATTTGTGAAAAATGATGTGTCAACAAAAAAAACTTAGCACCAAATCACTCAATATTGATTATATAGATGGAGCATATACATTATGAGATGAGAATCGATCATTTTAGGGCTTCCTAGATTCATAGGAATTAACTCATGATCTCTATGGATTTGCGAATAAAAAAATACTGTTTTATTTAGAGTGGTTACCAAGAGGTTCGGATCAAATCGTGTACCTCTAGCAATCACCACATGAGATTTGATATTAGTGTTACAGAAAAATTTCCCTTTCCTTGACATATAAGGGCGAGATAGGGAAAAAGAGGTATCAGTGTAGTTCAAACTCAAACCTATTGCACGAAATATGAGATTTAATTGTATTTCATAAAGATTATTATTTTTTTTCTTAATAAAAAGGGAGATAGGGGAGGGATATATATGGTTCGAGCTCTTGTCAAATATGAGTACTTAGTCCCAGTGAAACTTGTTCAAACTTTTTTTTTTTTTGGGCAAATTGTTCAAACCATTTTAAAATGTGTGATTGTGACTTATTTATCTTTTAATTTATGGTATACTAAATTTTTTTTAATTAATTATTACAAGTGTTAAAATTTCCCAATGTCCATCCCCCGTCCTAAAGTGAACGTTCTTTTGTCCAGTTCTTTTTGTCAATTTTCATTTTTCCAAAATTCAATGACACTCAAGAGATCAAAATCGGAATTGGAGATCCAATTTAGGGTTTCTCACTGCAAGCATTTACAGTTAACTGCATAAAATTCCATATCTGTACTCCAAACTTTGTACTGAAAACATCAAAAAAGAAAAAAGAAGGAAAAGAAACCCACAAATGCGAACCCCATGTTGCCATACATTTCTTGCGTTCATCCTCAAATTCCTGAACTTTTTGCAGGCATTTATTGGTGTATCAATCATAATATACTCTGCTTACATGCTTAATGAATGGAAACACAATAAATTTACACCTTCGCCATCTCCTTCGCCGTCTGACGCAGAAATGATGCTTCCCGTTGATACCCTTCCCTCCCTCAATTTCGTAAGAGATGTCGTCTTTGGCGTCGGTGTCAATGGGCTCCGCCTCAATTCCCGCCACCTCCCAACTCCATGGTACTTTATGATTATAATTTCTATGTGATTTCAAAGGGATGCTTAAATTTCAATTAGGATGTGAATTTCTCTCATATTCTTGTGCATTTTTCAGTTTATATTTTGTGGGGTTAGATTTAAAGTTGCATCTTGTTGCTTCTGATGGATGATTTGTTGTGAACTTCTGGGTTAATAGTTATTTCTTTTTCTTTTTCCTGATTGCCAGGTTCATATATGCATTTATGGGAGTGGGGATATTGGTTTGTTGCATCACATGTATTGGACACATTGCAGCTGAAGCAATCAATGGCTGTTGCCTTTGTTTTGTATCCTTTCTTTTTCCTGAAACAGAAAGAAATTTATTCTCAGGATTATTGTATTTGCAGTAGCATATCTGACATTGTTGTTTTCTAATCACTATTTTGAAAAAGATCTATTTGCGCTAAACCTCTCTCACTAATAACTGACAATTGGTCAACTGAAGTGAAATGACTTTTAGAGATATCTGCTGCTTTTGGTTTTTATTTATTTATAGTTGAATCAAGGCTATTTATTGGGGTATTGACTTGTTTCCTGGAAATAAGGCTTGGAAATTTTTCTGGGAAAATTCTTAGAATTGAATTTGTATTCTTGCATTTTTTTTTTTTTGATTCCTAAATATATTTCAATATCTTGACATTTATCAAATTTGGTAGCCGACTCATATTAGAATTGACATTCTATTTATCCTTGAGCACCTAAAATGCCAGTATGCTTTACTAACCACAGTTTTTGTTCTGTTGGAATTGAGTTTGGTGGCTTTTATGGCAATTGATCGCCATTGGGAGAAGGTACATTGCACCTTTTGTTCGTTACTTGACTTGAATATATGCATCTTTATTCCATTCTTCTTACCTTTAGTATTAAATTTTCAGGATCTCCCGTTAGACCCCACTGGAGAACTTGATAGTACCCGTTCGTTTATTGAAGCAAATGGTGATGTTTTTGGGTGGTTTGGCATATCAATCCTTATAATTCAGGTAGCATTACTTATGACCGTAATCTCTTCCAATCTTCAGCCTTACTATCATCAATAATTAAAAGGTTTTTTGTGTGCAAATTCACTCTTTAAAGCCAGGTGAGCTACGTACTCCATTGCTCTTCACAAAAAAATGAGAAGATATCAAAATGTAAAAGTTTCAAAATTAGTCCCATTCATCTCGTGGCTTCAATATTTGTTGATGGACAACTGTTTGATATAGATAGTCACTTCTTAGGCTTTATAATGATGGAAATTTCAAGATCCACATAGAAACTTGCAGTTAAGCCCTTTTGAGTGTTAACCTTGGATATGCTGATTTATTCCAATGTGCTTTTTGTTTGGAGCCTTGTGACCTTGATCCTAAGCTTTCTTGATGACTGAAACAATTGGTTCTTCAACCACTGATTTACACTCAACTAAACTACACTGCAGAATTACCTAGGTGAATCTCTCAAAGGAAACATATCTTCAAATTTACAAATTCCAGATGGTAATAAGTGGAACTTAATTCGTGGAACAAGTGAAGGAACTTTTATCTATTTTTAGTTTTTCTTCAATGACCTACCCTGTCATCTTTTATTAATTCTATTTGTTCATGTGTAAAGTCACCTTCTTATTGTATTTAATTCCAATAGCAGCGCATTCAAGAACCTAGCTGTCATCAATATTGTAAGCTTAGAGCTTTGATCTGATTACTGGAAATAGGACGTGCCCCTTATCTTTTGGAGACCCTGACTTTTGGACCTTCAGTTGTCTAATATCACTTCTCGAAAATTATTAGAAAATTTGGGACCGTAATTTATGAACTAATTCAAAAACCACTGGTCTGAGCTGATTTTTCCTGGACCATTACTTTTTAGTAACTTCCAGAACTGGCTGGTTTCTTAGAACCTGCTAGCATCTATCCCATTTCAGATGTAAGCTACTATACTATGGTGCTAGTACTAGCAATCATAAGAAGTTTGGCCTAGTCTTGCAGAATACTTGTCTGATGATTAGGAAACTTCAGTCATCCAACATCTATTATTATTGTTATTCATTCTAAATTCATTTTTTTCCAGCTTCCAGTGATGGAAATATGAAATTGAATAATGATGATGATGATGATGATGACAGGACTTAAAAAATGTTACTTCTGATCAAAATAAAACAATAGATCTTCCGTTATTGCATCATTATGTTAGATGCTATAAATAAACATTTTTTTAACCCTTTCCAGGTACTATCTCTGCTTCTTGCAATAATACTCAGATCCTTGGTCTCGAGTCATAGGGTTGACAATGACATCGAGGAAGATTACGATGGTCACAGTAGAACGAGGGAACCACTGCTTAATCCACATCTAAACCAAGCGTCTGGATCATCTAGGGGAGACAGTAAGGTGGTTCACAATGACATCTGGAGTTCACGGATGAGAGAAAAGGTAGGCTTTAAATAGCAAAGAACACTCACTGGTGAAAAAGCGCATGGCTTTAAATAGCAAAGAACACTCACTGGTGAAAAAGCGCATAAAGGTGTCCGAAATTAGTCATCCTTATTATTTATTATATACTGTTTAGTATATTCAGATCTTAAATATGAGTTGCATTTATCAAATTCATCTATCAATTTTACATGAATTCGGATTTTGTCATTCTAATAAAGCTGGAAGAATAAACAGCAAGGTGAGAGTAGCTGTGGAAGAGGCAAACACACCCCATGGGAGAAATGGGGATCATCTTTTCTGTGTAGACTGTTTGATTTCTTGATGAATCTACTTTGTTCTCCATGGGTGGTGTTGTCGAGCATGAAAAATTGGCCTGAAAACTAAGGTGAAACTATGAAGGGTCAACAAAGAAGAAATTACGCAAATGCCAGCTACTGTGTGATATTTTTGCTCTCCTAGTAGAAATGCTCTTCACAGAGTTTTGATCTGGAGACACCGGGTTTCTCCATTTTGGAGACACAGGGGTATGTGTCGTCTTCTCCTCCACTAGTCTTACTTACATGAACATGGCTCCACATGTGGGTCCATGAAACGAGTGGAGGGAATGTGCCACATACACCGGGTGTCTCCGTAACGGTGTCTCCGGATCAAAATTGGCTCTACATATGGGATTCATCTTAATCTGATATCAACGTTCTAGTAATGATGCTATGCAATTCCCAACACACTGTGCAATGTGATGTGCCATAGTGATTTTCTTAGGACCCTATATTTTTTCAGTCTCCAAACTAGAGAACCTATCAGATTTGCTTGAGAACTTGTTTATTAAACGTATGGTGCCCAACAGTGGATTTCTGGTACCCTGGCACCCTGTGTCCCATGTGCCATGAGGCGTGCATACATGTACCGACATCATAACGGCACCCCGTTGGGTGCTAGGAATGTTTCGTGGTGTCCAATTCAATTCCTCATAAGAAAATGTGGTCCATTTGTTCATCTTGAACTTGTGCTTCTCTGCTTGCTTGTGTGTCCCTGTCTTCAGTACTTGTTTGCGGCAAATGGTGTCTGTTTTTGACCATATGGAACTGTCTCTGTGTGCTCAACCCCGCCCATGGGTGGTGGGAGGGAGGTCTTATCATACAATTTTTGCTTAATTAAGTCTAGTTCAAGTGCGCGCTAGGGATGAATATCGTTTCTTGAAGTTCTCATTCTTGTCAAGCGTTTCCGGTCATTGAGCCTATGAAATATTTGAAATTGTAGCACTTGTATCTCGTTAAACACAGTCCCAAAGTGCCTTGAGCTGCCATCCACAAGTGAAGTTTTGGAACCAGTACATTTGTGAAAAATGGACCCAATTATTTGTTCTACTACAGTTTATTATAGGTTTTTTCATTTTCCAATTGCATTAATTTCTCCTAGGTTGTCAGATTCATAGTACAGAATTTTTTCCTTTTCCATTAATGTTCTGCCCTTCTAGTTTGTTTTCTTGTACATGAATTTAAAGCCCCTCTGAAAATTCTGTTTGCAGTATAAATTCAACAGTGGTGATGCCAGCCAAAGTCTGCGTCAGCAGAGTTCGTCGACTGACACAATGCCGAAGCAGTGAATATCTGAAGACATGAATCTCTTGGAGATGTAAGTTGAAGTAACTTCTCCTCTTAAGCATTGCTGGACACATTTTTCCTTTCCTTTTCCATGTAAATAAGGTTGATGGACATAAAAATGGTGTTTTCATTGTGCTATACATGTATTTGTATCAATCTAGTGAAAGTTAAGTCCTGTACATCCAAGGTGGTCTTGTAAACAGCGGGTACAAACCTGCCTATGTATGATAAGATTGAATGAATGAAAATCTCATCATTGTTTATATGGTTATTCTCCGTCTTGTTTACTTATATGGGTGAGTTGTTGAGGTTGTATTTGTCTTTTTCACCCCACCCTTGTTTTGAAAATTGTGGATCAATGCATGAAATCATATTTCATCAATATAGAAACTTTAGCGCCCTGCCCCTCGACCCGACCTGACTCGACCAAACCCGATCTGAAACACAAGTTTAATAGTAGCAATAAACATTTAATGCCAAGAGGGTACGGCGTTGAAGCGTAAATGAAGAAAATTCCAAAACGTAATAATTTGTTTCCCATGTGAGCCTCTCGTCGCTGTCATTGTCATTGTCATGTACCAGTGGCTCCGACTTTTTTTCCCAATCTACCTGTTTTATACCTAAAAATGTTCCAGTGCTATATATACGTCACGTTGTATTGTGCCTTATGATCATTTGACTTGTCTTGAGGCACATGGGAAATCACAATCCTTGTATAACACCATATGATGTCATATATATGGCACTAGATAGGGAAACTAGTTTTATTCAGACATGTGCTCTTCCGATCTAAATTTTTCAAAAACTTCTCATTTTGTCAAAAGAATTCCCACACATACACGTCATATGTATTTCAAAATCAAATTATGTGTACTTCAAATTTTATAAATGTATCACACATGCTACAGGAAATTTTATTACAAAACTTTCGAGAATTTTTTAAAAGGCAGTCTTCTTTTGAAACCATAAGTAATTTCATAATTTTTACAACTTCTCACGTAGTTTCCTTAGAAAAAAATTGTTAAAACGAACTCTTTTATCTTATCTAAGCTTTGATATTACTTTAGTACCAACAAGACAACAAACACAAATGACATTTAGTCTAGTGTCATTATAACACTAGACATATAGTTGTAATATTACTTTAGTAGAAATGGACACATGATGCTATTTTAATCCCTAATAATAATTTTTCTTCATAACAAAGTTCTAATAATGAATTTGATCAAGTACTAAACATCTAGTACCGTTACAACACCATTGATGGTGTGGCATAATATCTCTGATATAATTTGTAGAAGTGTCATATAAGTGGTTACTCTTACACTACATCACCATCTAGTGCCTGAAACCTACTATTCTAATAAGCATAAAACAAAAAGAAGTGATGATGTGATACACTTATGCAAAGGCAAAGCACTAAAAAGTTAAAATGTGAAAGTATAACTAAACGGCAAGGGCTTAAACCTAATTAAAGCAAGACAAGGTCGAAGTTTCCTCTTTTTTTTTTTTCTTTTTTTTTTTAACACGACTTTATACACGTAAATCCTATCGCCAAAGAAACCTCAGCCTAATTAGGAAGGAGGAGACTTGAAGATAATTGAGATCCCACGTTCAAGTCCAACTAAATGCTTAAGTGAGTTTAGTTTGTGTGGGTTTGGGCAAATTTATGTTTGGTTTGCCTGTAAGGTTGTTTGTTGGTTTGCTTATATAATTTCCGTTATAAAGATTGTCATAATTTGTATATTGTGACAAAGAAAAAGAAAGAATTAAGGCATTTTAACCACTTAACCTTATATTATCAAATGGACCTCAAATGGATAATTTCAATCCTTGTGGGTGTCAAAAAGGTACACAATAGGCATCCAAAGGTAAAGCAACGACACAATAATCCATTAAACAAAACCTAACTTCATAAAGTTTAGACGACCGGAATCAGGTTAGTTAAAAGGGTTAGACACAAGTTGGGACAACTGAAATCCTTGCTTTAATTTTCCCCTTATATATATAATAACATGATCCCCACTTTAGTTGGTCTGTTACAAGTTGCACTAAGCAGGATCACATCTCTTTCAGTAACCCATCTCTGTCAGGGACTTCAAATGGCAAAGCCTTTTTTTTTCCCATATTTTTCAAGCTACTTCAGGATTTACTTCTTCAAAAGGCGCCCAAACCCAAGGGCAAAAGAAAAACAATGGATATCTACAGCAAAAACCCACGATACTTTCCTCTCAATCTTTAAGACCAGACTCGAAAACAAACAATTTCTGCCTCAGATTTCATAAGAGGATAGAACTATGCCATCCTGTAGACTAGGCAAATCATGTGAATATATGAGATTCATTAAGTAATCATGCATGAATCAAGGTATTCTTCAGGTATAAATCATGTACTTGTAAATACTTAAAATAAGCCACAACTATCACTATTTTTGAAGCGGGAACATCAATCAATAATATAAAACCATACAAGGCAGATATAATAAATATGTATATTTATGCATCTGAATGCAAAAGATTCTGATGATGTGTTGGATTAAGGGTTGTAGAACATATACATGCAGACATTAGTATGTATATATATTTGGAACAATTTGGAGCATCAAATAATTAGAGATGGGTAGGGGACCATTTTATGGTGAAAAAACATAATAATATACACAAGCAATAGAGTAGTAGATTTAAAGAAATGATACAGGTTAATTATAACGTAGAGTCTCATCAAAGTCTACCTGTCAATTCCACCACAGCATCTAGAACAAGCTCTTCTAGCAACTTCCCTCCAATTTCCTTTCCTAAATTATCCATTTCCATTCTCAAATGATCATCCCACCCCTTTCCCAAAACCTCCTTTCTTACTACTGTCTCAACCACCAGGCTGTTGTCGTCCCCACAATCACCCAAAACACATCTGGCCTCACCAGAAATCCATATCTTTATCCGGGTCCACGCCTGGTCCATTATAATTAAAGATGAATTGTCTAATGAGCTACAATGGACCCCAGTGCATGGAATGGCTCTTTGGCACGAGTCTGACCCATATCCTGCGATTTCCACTAATGCTGCATTCACACAATCAAACACAAGATTTCGAGTCGATCTCTTTTGCCTTCTCTTAGCCTCGTGTAGCGTCTCCTTGTCTTTTAAATCTATGTATTTGTCCCTTAACGACGGGTCCAATGGGCTTTCGGGTGAGTGCCATCTAGCCAAAAATGAGGCGGTTTGTGCCTCACTATCAAATCCAGCCACCGATAATAATCTCTGAACAAAGAAAAACCATTCTTCTTCATCTGCTCCTGGGGAAGGTAAGGACGGTTTCAAGGGATACGACGAGGCTGTATCCATAACCAAATCATCTGCTTGAAAAGTCCGAGCAATAGATCCTATGGGTGGTGATTTGCCAATCAAATTTGATCTAAAAGGATGAACAGACAACTCAAGTCCTGTTTTTCCAGAAAGGAAAGCAAATAAGCTATAATAAAATGAAGAAATAAAAAAGTAACGCTCGCTTATAAAATGGGACAACTTTACCATATCGATCAGGCTTGATAAGACGAGCAGACTTTTGTGCCGTATGCTTATCCTCTTCAAAGTGTTGATCTAACACTGATATTGGACTTGGCTGTTCCTGGTTCTCACTTGTGTTTCCAGATGCAAGAGTCTTAGTTGCCGACAGTCCACTCTGAAATGGTAGAAAATCATTGACGATGATAAAACTTTCCCAGTTCAGAAAATTTGTATTGGTAACCATTACTACAATGTTCAAGCTACAAAAGAGCACTGATCAGGAAACAACCCAATGGCAAGAAGATAACCCCTAATCAGAACCCACTACCCAACATGCATACGCATTGTCTTTTGGAGGAATAGCTCTACGTACTTCTTTCGCATTAAGAAAATATAAATAAATATCTGTTCTAGTCCTCTGCAGACTCTCTCGTAATTGTTTCAAAAAGGAAAAATGATCACTTGTATCAAATTAAAACAACAAATAATGGAAGCTCCAATCTGAAGCATGCGTAAAGTAAAACACCCCCAGAAAAGAAAAGAAAAGAAAAGATGGGAACCGCTAATCAGGAAGATATTAAAATTACCTCAGGAGATGTCATGCCCTGTTGCCCAATTAAATTCAGGGAAGCTGCTTTAATTGATGCATCCTGCTCAACAGGTGACAGACATTCAAGCCGTTCATCACAAAGTCGATCACCTCCTTCACAGCCTATTTGTCCAGGATGTATCCCTGAGGAGCGAGATTCATCTTTGCATTCAGATTTATCTTTGCCAGGTTTTTTATTCCTTGAGAAGAAAAAGCTCGAAACCTTTCCTTTCAATGATGATTTCCCGCTTCTTGTCTTCATAGGCTCCTTAGAAACCTCAGGTTTGCCTCCATCTGTATCTGGAATGTCTACATTTAGCCTGGTGCCAAACTCAATGGAATATACAGGAACAGATTTTGACCTAGAGAGATTCCTAGGAGAGATCGGCCAGCTTTTCTCCTTCGTCTGCTCACTGACAAAGAGAGATTCTAAGCACCTAGGTTCTTCATTAGTACTAGCTACTTCCTTAGGTGTTCCAGCCTTCTTCATCTCAGAAAGAGCAAGCATTTCACCCAATGTGCTAGAACTTCTCTGCACGTGTTTTTGTTCTTGAAAATTCCCATTAGATGTCATCATCGCCCATCTTTCAGAGAGACGCTTCTTTGCTTCTCTGCAAACAGAAGATTCTGGAGAATATGACACACGGCTAAATGAGGATGAGTACGGGCTACCAAACCTATTAACATAATCCCAAGAGTGCCTAGATATGGGCGATATGACTTCTGAATCACTGAGATTTCCATCTGCATATTCTATTTCCGATTTATTAAATGAACTATCATCACCGACATATCCGTTGGAGAACACCGAAGAAAGCAAAGTTTCATCTCTATGGAGGGTTTCATGAATCTGCCGTGTGATCATTTTTTCAAAATTCTTTGGTTCTTGTTTCTCATCATCTTCCACATCCTCAAAAAAGTCTTCACTGTGTAACATCCTTGGTGATCTGGCTTGTGGAGAACCAACTGCCTTAATATCATGTGGAATCACTGAGCTTGGCTTCAGAACTACTATCCTAGTTGGTTGAGCGGGGCTTTCATCAATCTTTCGTCCCACCGGAGAAGAACATCCCATATTGCCTTTTTCCAATCCATTCTGCTGTCCAACATACACACCTTTCTTCACCAACTGTCCATCCTTATTCCCAATTTCAGCAAAGTTATCAGTGTCCACCATTTTTGTAGGTCTAAGAATGGTGATTCGCTTAGTCTCAGAAGGAGGTGGGATAGACTGAAAATTGTAGAGATTCTGAGAAAACATTGAATTTGGTTCTTGCAGACATTTAAGAAATAAATCTTTATTGGAATTCAAAACTTCCAATGCATCTTGGAATTGCTTTGACTGGCGAAGTTTTTCATCCATGGACAAGCGTTTTGCTTCTATAAACTTCTTTCGAACAAGAGCCATCCTCTGGTCATCTTTAGTTCCATTATGTTTTCCTTTTTGTGGAGACTTATCTCGCAGATAATTTGTTTTCTGGGACCTCTTTCGTATTTCATAAACATCATTGCATTTGTTTGGCTCTACATATTCAAAGAATCCATTCTGCGGCTCCCAGTAACTTACTGGTATATCTGAATGACTTCGAGGATGACCTCTGAAATGGCTCCTTTGTGCAGCTGAATCACGTTCCTGGCACGGAAGGGCATCAAGACCCATCAACTTAGCAACTACATTGGAGGGACTATGTCTAGAATCTACTTCTTTGGACATTTCTTGGGCGATGAGCATCTTTATCGGTGTTGAATTTGATTTTTTGTTTGAAGCAGTTCTGTTCAGTTCAGGCACAATCTGCGCATCCCAAACCAACACACTATTTAATAATACATGAAGAAAAATTGCAAACATTAGGGGTATGAGCTTCCATAAATTACTCTTTAACTTAATATAAATGCAAACATACCGCTCTGTCCTCTATTTGGTCATTAGATGGAGCCAGTGCTACATCTGATAGATTTCTGTAGAGTGGTGAACCTGTGCATCAGTTACTATTGTGTCACAGCACAAACCTTTTTATTGTGTAACATGCAATCAACCAAAATAAAAATAAAATAATCCCAATCCCCAGACTTAAGCAGAAATGATAGACAGAAGATGGGACCTCTAATGATAGGGAAAAGTTAATAGAACAAAAATAATATGAGAAGAATTTTAATTCATATTTTATGTCATCTTTCTGGATGCAAAAGAAATCTAAAGATTTCTATTCTGTAGTAAAAAACTCGTTCAACCAGAACAATTTTCGAAATAATATTTCATCATAGAACCCAACCCAGAATCACTCAACGGTCTCATTAATCTCAATGTGGAAACATTTATTAAATTATATCACCAAGACCCCATTAAATTGTTAAGACCAAGTGATTTAATTTTTGTGACAGAAACTATAAAAGACAAGAAAAAAGCAGTAGTAGGCACCATCTCGATGTGGTTTATCAGTGAGCAGCCTTCTTCCCACTGCCACGCCATTCAGGTCAAAGATATTCACCATTCTCCCCAAGCATCCTGGAAAAGTTTTCTCAAGATTGCGATTTTTTCCATTCTGGTGAATCACATTCATTTCAGTTCCAGGTGTGGCACCCTCCACTGCATTTATTGCGTATGACTAATTTACATTAATTAAATATATAAAATTAGAAGTAGAAACTGGAATAAAAATAAAAATAAAAATAAAAATTGCTGGGTTCAACACTAACGGTTTGCTACACAACGATTCACCATACGAATTGGCTTTTTTCTGGATGAGAACAGGAAACGAGAAGTTTTTGCAAAGAATTCATATCCCCTCAATTCACAGCCAAACTCATTAATCAGAGGTAATAAGCGGAAACTAAAAGGGGAAACCAAGAATAAAAAACTGAAACTATCCACCGCAGACGAAAGAAAAAGGAAAAGGGAATCAAGATTTTGATGTTTCCCACCAAGGAACTTGCTTCAGATATGAAAATTCAAAGCAATTATAAGTGAGAGCAAAGAGAGAGGGAAGGGGAGAATAAGAAGGAGAGACAGCAATGATGAGGAGCCAATCACTGTACACTGCGGAAGAACTACCTAGGTTTATGTGAAAAAGGAATGAACAACAAAGACAAGACCTCTGAATGAACACTGCGCACTGTTAATGCAATTTTCAGCATATTTCCATGATACCTCGCATCAATCATATACATTCCTGAACAAACTCCAAGTCCCTCAAATAAATGCAAAAATTAGAGAACTGGATTTAGTTTAAATTAAGACCCCAAAAGAACAAAAACAGGAAAATTCGGAGTAATTCATAATGTATACACGTGTATGTACAGTGAAATTCATAAGGTGACGATAGAAGCTAATTGAAGCTTTCACTTTTAAGTTTAAGTTTTTAGCAAAAAATAATTGAACTTTCAACTTTTAAATCATAGAGCAAAAGGGCCATAACTTTATTCAAAAAATCATTGCAGAAAAGCTGCACCCACGGCAGACAAAAATGCAATTCAAAGAAACAAAAAAAAAAAAAGGAATCAGATTCCATTCATTCTTTACCTTCCAAATGTGAGATCGGAGGGCAGTGCAAAAAGACCACCAAACCGCAACAAAAAGCAGTGCAGGGACTCCAAAAAGCCTCACAATACCGAAAAGAAACTTCCCAATGCCAATCTCTCACAATGTGAACACCCAACACTACACGGATTGTCCTTTTTCCGTGTCAACACCGTCAGAACTCAGAAATGTAAGCTGTTAGCTAGATACAGTAACGGCGATGACAATAGGATATAATAGACGAAGCAGGCTGATAGTTCGACGTAATTAGACATTTCCGGCGGATAATGCCGTAGAATCGCCGGATTTTTAGAGAGAGATAGAGAGAGATTTGGTTTTAACAGTGAACTTTGTTTCCTCCACCTCCCACCGACTCTGTCGGACTCTACAGGCTTTTATTTATTCTGATTTATTTGTCAGTTTCGATTACGTAAATGGAAAGAGGTGCAAATTTGGATTAAAATATTAATTAATAATTATAATTACATAAAATACTACGATAATTTTCTTTTTTACAAAGTGGTCCTCAATCTTTTAGCCTCATTTTAATTGGACCCACAGTACTTAAATTTGAATCTCTGTCATTATCTTGGGAAATTGAGGACGAGAAAAATGTGAGTGTGATATATAGATAGCTATTTTACATTAATCTAAATATATAACCCCTTTTGTTTGTAAATATTAGGAATCGAGAAAGTATTTAATACAAATTAGGAGAATTTTCAATATATATATATATATATATATGACATGAAATTCTATTTTATCTTTAGAATCACTCTATTTAAACAAATGTAAAGAAAAAAATATTGACGAAAGGGGTTTAAAATTACCTTATTATCCATGCACACCGAATAAAATTGTTTTTATTATTATTATTAATAATTAATGATGAAATCGTACCTACTAGATCAAATAGAATTGTTTTTTATCTTTATTAATATTATTATTTATTTATTAATTAATGATGAAATCGTATGGTTTATAAATTTCCTATATCGGCATAGATACTTTTTGAATGAAATTGCTTCTTTTCTGTCTTACTTTATGATACGATTATCAAATCATTTGAATAGTAAATGTCGAAATTTTTAAACACGACACGCTATTTTTGTATATATCATGAATTGGTAAAGTTTTTAATTTTTTGTTATAATATGAATTTTGATAATTGTTGAGTAGCTTGATTTGTTACCTGTCATTAAGCTGTTAATGCTAATTTAAGGTATTTTCAAAATGTGCCTTCATATCTATTGTGATCTTTTATTAATTAACTTGCAATTAAATGCAATGTGTCAGGACTCAGGCATGGTTTCCTTTATTACTAAGAACAATAATTTTCATGTTTCTCAAACTTTTATGTCTAGTCATTAACTTGAGCACCAGACCCCGTCCCAAGTTTAATCATTTAAAAAACTTTATAAATCGAGTATAACTTATTTTGCATTTTCGTTATATGTGACTTTTAAGTCAGAGATATTTTTACTTGGAATTGAATAACTTAAAGAGTATGTACAAAGAGAAAGTGGTTAAAATCCTCTATCAGAGTATGACAATTATCAATAATTTGAAGTAGTAGGTGACTATCATATTTCAATAAGTATTGCCGACTGTCGTGGCAATAAAACTAGAAGTGGGCATCTTGCATATGTATAAACACATTATTCATAATATAAACTAGGTGTTGTGCTTTTGTAAACTTGAACCTTGAAGTTGATATCTTACCATAATAAGAATTTTAAATTTTAAAGTGGTCTTACATTTTCAATACGTTTCAATTTGTAACTTGAAGTAGTTGATATTGTTACCTCGAAACTTGAAGTAGATGTCTTTCTAAAGTTTGAAACAGTCTTGCGTGTTCAACACATTTACGTACATCTTAAAATTATTGAGACAAAACCATATGACCATATCCCCTCATAAATACCTTTCCTATTCATCTTGATCTACAATGAGCTCGAGCACCATCCATCAAGTCAATCTTCTCGACCTAACTTCAACGATACGATAACTGACAATACTACGTAACTTATATCTTGCAAAAGACTTGCAAAGTAATCACATTATATCTTGGGATTCATATGGAAACGTAGAACAATTTAGTTGCAAAATAATAATTTAAGAAAAGACATTCTTATGGTGTAATTAAGAAAAAAAATTAAATTCCTAAAAAAAAAAAAAGTTAAAGGTTTTTTTTTTTTTGAAAAGAAAATAAAATTAAATTTAAAATATATAATTAAGTATTATGATTAGTCTTATAATGAAGGTTTTTTTTTTGCCGCACTCGCTTTACTGGAAATTTCGTCTGTCTGTGGGCGCTCGACAACGCGCCATTAACGGTTGAATTTTTACTTAATCTGATTCGACAATGACATTAGCGCACCTTATTTCATGTTAATTACCGAAATGACATTTTAAATTATACACTTGTTAATAAATCACATTATTGACAGTTGCGCATATGCATCTCAGCCGTCTAATTGTGACGTAATACATAATTAGAATCCAATGGAAGTATTAGCGAACAAGTGACCCTACCTCCTACCTACCATGGCCCCCGTTTGTCAAATACTATTATATTAAAATAAAAATTAATTAATTAATAATATCCTTTTTCTTTTTTTGGGAGTTCATAACAACATCGAATCATTTATTACAATTTTCGAGTGAAAACAAACAATGCAATTTTCATATATAACTGTTTAAGGAACTGTCAGCTATTAAACTTAAAAATATACAGGACATTTTTCAGATATGGCGAATCCTTCACGCATGAAATAGCAAATATGTGATCAAAGTTGGGGTCGACTATACATTTCAATTGAGTTTGATAGCGAGCAAATGAATGAAGATAAAAATGACTAGTCGTTTAGAAATTTCATCTTTGGAGAAAGAAAGAGATTATTTTGAACATCTTCAAGGGATCATATAGAAGTTTCAAATCAGTAGTCTAATCACACAAGCATCGATTATTCCACTTTTTTATGTTGTTTCCTTTTTTTTATTTATATTTACTGTTTTGTTAAATCTTTTAAAATTTGTCTCTAGTTTGATTGATCACCAAGCGTAACTTTTGAGAGTGTACTAAGCTAAGTAATTTCAATTAAAATTTGAAGGTAGTGCTTTTTATTGGTTTATTAGCATTCGTTTTCCCCACTGGGATTTTTTATTAAAAAAGGAAAAAAGGAAAGGAAAAAAATCAGAAAATAACAAATTATAATAAAGTTATCAATTATTAGTTGACCGTTGTTTGTCATTGGGGAATTTTCTTGATATACTATTGCCTCTAATCTGCACCTTTGATGTGACCATTTAGATCCAAATGCATAATAATAACCGTTGATCCTTGGGAAGAAATTTTGTTTGTAAAAACAAAGCCGATAATGCAAAGATTAACAGACTAATATAGACATGTTTTCCTTAATAATTTACCAAAGGTATGTTTATCGTCTTTCGTGGGCAAGACTTATTTTGTTTACAAATAAAGTATCGTTACAATATCAACACATCAGGTACTCCGAAATAAATTATTCATGTGACTAGGGTAATATGTTATGTATGACTAATTCAAATTAATTTTATTTTGTTACTATAGAAACATTCAAAAAATTCCTAGAGCTTTTATAACAAAACCTTCCAACAAATGCGACGTACATCGATGCATGTCACGTGTATTTCAAATTCATGTGACATGCATCTATACAGGCCACATGAGCTGAGAGGTTTTGTAACAATTGCATAGAATCTTTCATCTCAAATTAGTCAAACAAGCTATTCGTAAAACTTTTCACAGTGAAATCTCAAACTTATTTATAGCTTCAAAAGAAAAGGTCCAAATTATTTTTGATACTCAGAATAAAAATTAATGAAACTATTATGAGTAGTACATGACAAAATCTATCAGTAGTAAAATAAATGTTCAGTCTAATGTACTAAACCAGCCTGCAAGGAAATTAATTATACAATAAGTTTGCTCAGGAAGCTTCCAGATTTAACCATGACCTATGAAAACAGCATATCACCTAATCTAGCCAAGTCTAACAAGAGGTTTTAATTCCAAGCACACAGATGTATCACTAAATATGGAAGAGATTAACTTTACTCAAAAGACACAAGAAAAAGTCAATGAAATAATAAAGTTCAGTTGTCTTTGCTACTCCAAAACTTAACGTTTTCGATAGTTCATGGCATAAGATAAATGCACTTTGTTTGCTTTTTTACTCGAAAGAAAAAACAACTTATTTGCAAGTGAAGTAACTCGGACTAACTTTTAAGCTTAGTCAAACATGCATGTTAAGGATCAGAAAGATAATTTCACAGAGCAAAACTACATTAATCACACTTGAAGCTGGTAACCACAACAATCAGAATTCC
The DNA here is from genome assembly GCA_963692815.1 of Nyctanthes arbor-tristis. Taxonomy (NCBI): domain Eukaryota; kingdom Viridiplantae; phylum Streptophyta; class Magnoliopsida; order Lamiales; family Oleaceae; genus Nyctanthes; species Nyctanthes arbor-tristis. The sequence continues at coordinate 10,710 of CAVNYN010202619.1, read as the reverse complement.
AGGCCAAAAATGTTATTATCTTTGTTTCTTTCAAAAAATCTACTGACGAATTCCAGTTTGATTGGTCTTATATCATATAATCCACCTAAAGCATTTCACAAAAAAACACCTAAAGGAATAATTGCCAGACATAGGATAAAAAAATGACCTAGGATGTAAAATTCCAGTAAGAACGTAGTTTTGCTAATATGCAAGTAAAACATTCAACCGTACTTCAAGTTATTATCATCATCGAATATAGTGTCAGATCTATCGTGGCTTACACTATCTAGTAGCAAAGGATAGCCACTAGTTAATTTGTCAACACAACATTGAAAAGTAGAGGATCCGGAATGAGTAGGGAATGCACCTTCATAAAAGAAATTCAAAGTTTCTTCAGGATGTTCCTCCATTTGCTCCATAGAATGTGTACTGCTCTGTATGTAAGGAGAATGCCATTGATGGTCTCCTGCAAAGAAATCTTTAGTTGATGAGCACTTGAACTGGAAATCAAAATTCAGACCTCTAGGCAACAGGAGTTCAAAATCCCCATGATGCGTATCATGATGAGAGAATGTAAACTTGCTTCTTTCCAGGAATTCTTTTGTACCACAGCCCTCTGTCTCAATACGTTTTGCAATACATGGAAAAGCGACAGAAAACAGGTTCCAATCTGCCAATGCACACACATTTTGACTAGCCAGACCTAAATCCAGAGCTCTAATATCCTGTGTCTCAAAATATGTCGGGGCACATGGTAAAGCTAGAGGCAACAGGTCTGTTTCTTCCAATGCACACTTATTTTTCCTATTCAGTCCAAAATCCCAAGTTCTGATGTTGGTAGAAAAATAGGTTGGCAGCGAGTCCAAGTCTAGATGGTATTTTGAACATATTGATGATGAACACAATGCTTTGGCATCAACTGCATCATCCATACCCTTCCCATGATCAACACCCCACGAAGTAGCTAATCTGGATGAATTATTATTTGGTAGTGAGTCAGAGTCCACATAATATTTTGAACACAAGGATGACAAACACAATGGTTTGGCATCAAGAATATAATCCAAGTCCTTCTGGTGATCAGCATTCTTTGAAGTTGCCAATCTTGGACCAAATTTCTTCGAGACGACGTGATTGATGATGGGTGAATCGACTTTATCTTCCTTCCTTTGGATGTCCCCACCCAGCAAAAGGCTATAAGGTTCTTCTCCACTGTAGTCAATTGGACAACTGATTGCATCTGTTTCCTTGAGGTGACACGAACCAGCAGATACATATCTTTCAATTGGTAAACAGAAAAGAGACTCTTGCTCTGTGTATGAACTTGTAATTGTATTACTCTCAGAACTGAAATCAAGATCTATCGATTCATCACCAAACTGAATTTCTCTTTTGTACTTGGATGGAAGGAATAAAGGGACCGGGGGATTCCATTTTGAGGGGACAATCCCTCTTGATCTGCCAGAATAATTTTCAGGGGGGAGCTTATCCCACTCCCTCTTGTATGCCACATGGATTCCATTCTCCTCATCATCCGACTCCCAGAAGGTAGGGGGTTTAGAATTGTTATCCCTACCACATTTTGACGGAATTGAGTCCTGAAATAGTACCAAATGCAAAATTTCACCACCAAATTAGATACAATAAATTGACCGCTGAGAAGTGGAAGCATCATACATCGTTCTCATTGCCCTTAGGGAACAGGCGACTTAAGAGTGAGGAAACTAAATCGAACCTGGAGAAAACCAAAATCAGTAGAAGAAATAGTATTTGAAATGATAAAATACTCAAAGTATGTGTGTCTGACCCCTTAGAATGGAGTTCTTCAATTTCACAGGAAGAAGCATCAGCAACACACTGAAGTAACTTCTGTCTCTTAGCAGAAAAAACTCCTTTCTCGGTGCATTGGCTCTCTGAAAACGATAAAAAAAAAAATAATAATAATAATAATAATAATAATAATAATAATAATAATAATTTGACAATGAGTATGCATAATTGAACTGTTAGTCTTAATGCTCAACACATTGCATTAATGTAATTATACAGTTTCGATTGTCTTATAGGACACTAGGTAGCAAAAAATAAATAAATAAATAAGAAAAAAACATGCATAAAAATACGGATTCCCCAGCATATTTTGCCAGTCTTCCAATTTTTCTCTAGCAATAAAAAGGCTTTCTTGATATCCTGAAGAACTATATCAAAGAAGATTGTACAGATTATAACTTTCAAGCATATCAAGACTATGCACTGCAAATTAAAGATCGGTGTTTTATTTTTATTTTTTTTATTTTTTATTTTTTGAATGTAAGTTGCAAACAGAGAAGGAAAAGAGCTTATAAATGACAAAGAATTTTTTCGTAAGGCCACAGAACTTATTTGTGGCACATATTCATAATAGAGAAATGCATTTCATTTTGCATCAAGGATACTGATGGAACAGAACAGTTCAGTCATGGAAAAGCAATCTAAAGATCACAAACACTAATGAATTTGATATGATAATGAAGAGTTGGTTTAAATATAAAGGGAAAATATGTAAGATGGGAGATGAAAGACCAGTTTTAGAACCATTCAAAATGAGATATCAGTAAGGATTTATTTTTACAGTCATAACATGATTCACGATCCACGACCCAGCTATTTCTCAAGTAACTTTAAGATAAAAAGCAAATTAGCAGTGAAATAAAGGGAAAAGGTGAATGGGTAATGAAACTTTTGTAGGTGCAACTTTTGACGCACAACAAGATGCAGCAGTACATTAAATTTATGCACCAGTCAACTTCTATAATAAACTGAAATCATACAGAAAGAAGATAAAATATCTATACGATCACAGCATGAGATAATAGAAGCAAATTTTTAGTGCAAACCTGAGTTGCCTGGTACTCCTTTAAAAGGAGAGGTGAATAAATTTTGATCAACTGGCTTAACATCATTGACTATGTCTGCACCATGTCGTACCATTAACTTTACGTGAAATAATAGATGGGATGGGAGAAAATGCAATGTCTTGATGCCTAAATTACTATAAGAGACCTTTGCTTCTCAGCTGGCTTAGATTATTATATTTGCTGCCACGTGGAGAGAGGAACAGGGTATTGTCTGTGGGCCCTGACTTTTCTCCAGGAAATGTGAAGCTGACATCATTAGTTCTGGTGCTCACAGTTGCAGAGGCATTCTTTGTCTCTACAAATTTCATTGACAAACAAGATGGAACGTATCATAATCTCTTTCATCAAGCTATAAGGCTATGATGCATTTTAAGACTTAATTTGTAATACATGATCTACCTCTACTGTGATCGTTAAACTCGGAACTTCCCCTTGACCTATCCTCACGATGCAGTGCATGTGAATGACTACAGCCAGCATTGTTCTTTAATTTCTTGAAGTATGCATACTCTGAAGTTTTAGGGGCATCAGCTGCAAGATGATAATTTTTAACAAGAAAAAAAAAATTCAACTATCAAACTCTGTAAGCATAAAATATTAGTATTTGAAAAGCATAAAGGATGTTACTTTGCCAAGAAAGAATATTAAGAGAAACCCAGAGCTGCTAGCAGAAAGTACTAACATTTTGACAAGTGAGTTGCATTGTATTTTCTAGAAGAAACATCCTGTTTATCATTGGGAAGATTATCCATCTTAGGATCCGCAAATTTCACTCTTTTGTACTTCTTCATATCTAAAAACAAAAGACAAATTGATATTCAAAGCAGAACTTCAGGAAACAAAAGTAAAGCACCAAACAAATAGACTGTAATCGAATTTTGGTTATAATCAGATTTAAAATTCAAATCCCGTACATGTAAATCGACCAAATCAAGCCAAGATGGAAATTATGATATATAAGCCATGTGAATGCTTACATCATCAATAAATTGTGGCTTCATGAGATGTCACCAGTGTGCGAAATTTAAATTTTAAATCCAATTATCAACAAGACTTGATTATAATCCAAAGCCAAAAGGACCCTCAATTACTGCAAAATTATTAATAAACAACTGATATAGCCTTCAATTACTTAGCCATAACTTATACTATAGAAACTTTAATTATATGTATATCCAGCCCCAACCTCCCACCACCGCCATTCCCCCATTTCTCTTACACTCCGACCCGTACCTGGCTGTCTATATGTATATGCATTTCAATATTCTCCTTTTTTTTTTTGGGAAGAACATTTCAATCTCATTATACAGAAGTTAAATAATTAGAAATCCAATTCCTAAACACTTTTATAAACAGACCAGATAACAGTAGTGAGATAAAATTTCAAGGGCAAAAGAGATGCTACGGAGGTAGAAAGCAATACCCAATAGGTTGTCGGAACCCTGATTTAGACTTGTCCCAACCGGTCGTTTCTTAATTGGATCTTCGGAACTGAATTTGAAACGTCTTCTCATTCTGATTCGAATCAAATTGAAATGATATAGGACCCTGATTTTCTCGGCTAAGTTGATCTTTGGGAGATGGAAGGAAAACTTAAGCGCCAACTCGCATTGTGCCTTTTTTTTTTCTTTAATTTATTTACTAGTATACCCTTATACGGTATATCTAACCGTAAGATTGTGATCTAGAAGAGGCGAAAGAAGATATTGTAATGGAAGAAGAGGAGAACGAAGAAGAAGGGAGGAGGACGGACCGACGGACAACCATTTACTATATTTTTAGGTGAGTAGAGGAGAAAAACCTCCCTTATGATCGGTAATTGTGTTTTTTTCCATTCATTTATTTATTTACTAATATACCGTTATGCGATGGCTCCAACCGTAAGATTGTGATGTTAGATTTAGAAGAGGCAAAAGAAGATATTACAACAGAAAAAGTGGAGTACGAAGAAGAAAGGAAGAGGACGGACAAACTATCATTCAGTACAGGGTGAGTAGGGGAGAAAAGTCTCTCCTGCAGTCGGCAATTATTATTATTATTATTATTATTATTATTATTATTATTATTATTATTATTATTAGTAGTAGTAGTAGTAGTATACCGCTATGTGGTGGTTTCGACAGTAAGAAAATACAAAGAAATGGGGAAGAAGATCAGCACAGGAAGAAAATTAAAGAATAAATGGTGAGGACGGATACACAGCCATATAAACAACTAGTAATTTCACACATGCATTGCACGGGATGTTTTGACCAAATAAAATAAATAGTATATAAATAGTATAATCCATGATTGTGTAAAAATTGTTAAACATCTATTACGTGTTTTAACAACAAATGATATACAAATGTATTAAAGAATAATCCAACATGATCATTTGAGAAAGTTAACATTAGAATTCACCCAGTTCAGTGTTACAAGTTTCAGAGTGAACGTGATAGTGGACAACAATTATTATTCCAGAAACTATTATATTTTGAAAGCACAGGGGAAGCGAAATCGAGTTAGGCCCCGTTTGGTTCGTGTTATAATAGGAATCTATTATAATTCCATCAAATCAAATCACAATTTTTCACTTTTCAACAAAATTTAACTAATCACATTAAGCCACATGTCACAAAAATTCAAATTTCAAAGTATATTATAACATAATCTAATTATAAGACAAACAAAACAGACCCTTAATTATGTCAAACATTACATAATATAATCATAGAGCTGACATAGAATTAAAATTTACATATCTAACTGTTAAAGAAAATATACGACTATAAATTGTTGAATACATAAACAACATTCAACGTAGACTTGCTAGAGTCACTATTGTTGTCACATCTAATTTAATTTTTGAGTTATCATTTAAGTACTTCAATAAGTTTGAGATTTATATGGAAGTATATTATGAAGTGGTGGTTTAAATGAAATAATGAATGAAGTTAGGGACTAACTTATAGTAAAGCAAGAAGTTAAAGGACTTTATGTGCAAATTTCCTATATATGTCTAGATAATTCTATTTTATTTGGACCATTTGAGAGAGAGAGAGAGATGTTGAGTGAAAAAAAGGGAGAACCTAGCCATGAAATTGAAGTGGGATTCTTGCTCAACTTTGGTTTTATGCTTTTAGTTTAGTTTCCAAAGATAAGTAGAGTTTTAATTCTATATTATGTTTAAATTGGGGTTTTGAATATATGGTTTGATGTTATGAATTTTAAAAGGGGAAATGACTAATTTGTTTATATAAGTTAGATGTATTTGAAAATCTTTGAAGCATATGCATTATATGAGATTTTTGGGTTTAGAGTTTTTGAGGTTGATTTAAGGAAATTTTTAGAGAATTGAGTAGCTGATTTTGATCTAGTTTTCTATTGGTTTAAATGGTATACAATTAATCTTAGATATGAAATTGGAATTATGTGAAGACTAGAAAAGAATTATATTAAGCTAGTGTGTGAAATCATAGTTTTAAATGGAAAATAAAAGCTGAAATTTTTAAATGAAGTGTTATTTGGGGCTTTTAAATGAAAATTTTCATGAAATTGAGTATTAAGTTATAATCTTAGTATTTATGGATTTAATTGATATGGAATGGTGAATTGGAGCTAAATGGAATATTATGAAGTTAATGTGATTTTATGGAATCAAGTATGTAAATATGGATTAAATAAGTTACATGTATTTAGCTTTCTTGAAGTGTATGCTTGGTATGAGATTTTCGTAGTAAAATTATTGAGGGAAGCATAAGAGATTAATATAGAATTCTAGCAAGCCAAGTATGTATGTATGAATGTAATGAAATGACTTTTGGCATGGAATTAGTATATATGCTATTCTGCCCCTCGAACTTTAAAATGTCATAAATGATATTATATGTGGAATTTTAACAAGATATAAGTTGGAGAATGATCTCCCGTGAGTTGTCTATCATCCAAAATTGGAATGACATCATTTGGAGATCGGTAAAAGTTTTTATGACATGTTTTGTAAGAAAGGGCAGTGTGTACCTGAGAACAGATTTTTAGGAAGTGGTGGAATATTTTGATATTGCCAAAATAGATTTCTTGAGCTCAACTTCACACATGATGAACTTATATGAGTTCCCTACATCCTAGGAGAATTTCCTGAAGATACGACACCGTTCTTGATTATGAAATAGCTTTAAATGTGCATTGCCCAATTATGAAAACTTAAAAATCCTTGTTTGAAGAGATTTAAATGAAAATGGGACTTGAAATCAAAAAGGGAATTTCATGCTGATAAAATTTGCTGAACTAGAAGCTCTTCAACTAGTAAATGGGCTAGAAAGAAGATCAATAGAATCAAGCAAGGATATTATCTATGGATACATGATGATTGATAAATTTTAAACTATTTGATAAGTTAAGAAAGAAAGAGGAGTGAAAAGAACGAAAAATACGGAAAATGAAACTATAGTTGAAAGTATGTAAAAGTATGAGTATTTAAAATATAAGAAGTTTATTAGAAAGGAATTAGATGTTAAGTAGAATTTTATGTAATGTTGCAGAAAATGATAAAGATCAAAGGGAATGAAACACGAAAGGAGGCTACTTAACTGGTGAGTGGAGATTTTCCTCTTCTTCATTTCTTCTAAATGAAAGTTGAATTATACTTGATTTTACATGAACTTGCAATGCTTTACGATGATGATATATTTCTATAAATTTCACAAAAGTTGATATTTTCTTTAGAAAAATTTACGAAATTGATGAATGTAATGTTTAAGGACTTTCAAAGATATGATTTATTTGAAGTTTAAATGATGCATGATTTGAAAGTTTCCCAAGTTGTATCCTATGTTCATGAACATGCCACCTAGGCGAAGGGGCCTATGTGCTAGCTATGACTTAAGCTGGTTGTTGTGCCACCTAGGGCGAAGGGGTCATAAGATATATATGGCCTAAGCTGATGTCTACGCGCGTATAACTATATATTATGATCATGAGATGTTGGATACTCTATGGGAAAAATTTTATGATGATCTTGAAATGAAATGATTTTTATGATGTTTTCTAGTAAATTTTATGATGACTATTAAATGAAAGACGTTCACAATATTTTCTAATGAATTCTATGATGATTATGAAGTGAAATGATGTTCATGATATTTTCTAACATGTGATGATTCCATAAAGGTTGATATTATACTAGATTTATATTTAAAGTCATGAAATTCCCAAATGAGCTTGAACATTTTATTCAAGATACTGCAAAAGTTATATTTCAATTTTTCTAAATCACGTTTATTTATAAAACTCTACTCACTGGGCTTATTAGTTCACATGTTTTCTAAATGATTTTCTTATCATGTGACAATTGGAGTTTGGGCAACTCGTTATAGTCGAGCCTGTTGTTTCAAGAATACTAGCGACCATATAGCATATTATCGAACGAAATTGTGATAAGGTTTGTCTCATTATGATATATAGACTTGGACATGTTAAGTTTATTAGCACGCATTGAGGTATCTGTTGTGAATCCTACTTGGTTTTAGTATATTTCTGTTCAAGTGAAGTGTTATAAATAGAAAAGTTGTGATTCTTATGTAGTGAGGTATTGGTAGGCTTGATCTATGAGGTGATATTGTTTATAATGAAAAATTATTAGTTTGTGAGATGTTAATATGTTGGCATTGGGAATTGATTCAGGTTGACTTTTATTCATAATTAGGGGAGATGATATCGAAATTTTTCTAGGATTATTAGTATGTTCACGAGCTTTGAGATAAATTCTAGCTTTTAGTTGAAATTTATCGTCGGCGCATATCACACTTTTAGTAAGTTAAAGGTACTAGGGGTGGGGCATGTCATTCACGGTCGGTAATTAATTAACATTAACATTTTTTTTTTGGTTTGAAAATTGGAATATAATTGAGGGATCGCACACTTGGGGGATTGGGGCTTAAAGTCAAATTAAATTTGTGGTTTCCTTTTTTTTCATTTATCATACTCTTAAGACAAGTCGTTTGGTCTTAATTTATTAACATTTGAATGCTTAAGGTTATGCTACGTGGTCAACAAAATAATAGTTAATTATTAATATACGTCCGATAAAAGTAAAATATAGTGGTTTATTTTTATTTTTATTTTTTTTTGAAAGGAAAATTTTAATTCTCATTCATAGTAGAAGGATTGGTTATATTATTTGATAGAGCACTAGCAAGCCAATTTGGGATCTCCCTATGAGTACATGTACTAGAGCTAGCAATTGCCTTCTTAGCTAAAGTGTACGCCACCACATTGGTTTGACGCTTGACAAACATAACCTTGTATGTGAATGGGTGCTGCAAAAGGAGTTTACAATCTTGAATGATGATGGTGGTTTGTTTTGATTTCTGCTTTTTTCCCACTAAAATAAAATCGTGAAAAGTTTTCCTACTAACTAGCTGTTGCATTATTGTGTCAGCTGGTTGCAAGGTTGTTAAAATTATATTTTTGGATCTGATCGGCCAAAGGTTTTGAAAATCGGATCGGTGAATCGAATCGTAAGTCGTAAGATTTTATGAAAAATCAAGTAAAAATTACCAAAACATTGGGAAAAAAGGAAAAAGCCACAAATTAACAATGATAAGTCAAACAATAACTTAAAACCATACCTATGACATCTAAACAAGGTTTACAAACTAATTCATGGCATAAACCACGCAAACAATAAGCATATAACATATTCGAAACACAAAAATCACTCATCAAAAACCCATTTCTTTAAAGACCCGTTTCTTCAAAGTAAAGAACACAAAAAACTCGTTCAAACTTCAAAGACCCGTTTCTTCTTCACTCCTTAGTCCTTACTCTTTAGTTCTTCTTCATTGTCTGTAGTCTACAGGCTCTACACTCTGGTCTTTGTATCTTCTTTGGAGTAGTTAGACGATTTTCAATTTGTCAAAGAACCGTTCAAACCGGTTCAAACTTCAAAGACCTGTTTCGTCTTTACTCATTAGTCCTTACTTTTTAGTTCTTCTTCATTGTCTATAGTCTACAAGCTCTACACTCTGGTCTCTGTATCTTCTTTGGAGCATCCAGACGGTTTTCAATTTTTCATCGATCTCTCATCTCTAATTTGGGTATAGGGTTTCCATGTTTGCTGTTTTTTCTTTTAATTTTGGGCTCAAAGGACAAGCAGACAAGCCTAATTGTCAAAAAAGTCAAAAAACTGGGTCCAATTTCATATTTTACTAGAATCAGAAAAATTGGCCCAAATCGCGATTCTATGCGATTTTGTACGATTCCTTTACGATTCAAGTACGATTCTACAAATATACGATTTTGCATACAATTTGAATCAATTTCTTGGCCTTGAATCGTAAAATCGTACGATTCTACTTGTTGGATCTCGATTTTAACAACCTTGGTTGGTTGAGCATTACCATAATCATTATCGTTACTAATTTTATTAGTGGTTTTCTTTTTCTCTTTTTTCCTTTTTTTTTTCTTTTCTCTTTTCGTTTCTTTTTTTCTTTTTTTTTTTTTTTTTTTGGGCAACCACTAAATTTGGTTTTCAAAGGAATAAACAAAGAATAATCCTAAATAAACAAAAAAAAAGATATAGGGTAACAAAAATGACAAGTGACTCATGTAATTGAGATTGATGAAAAGGTGACGTGATGTGTTGAAAAATATGATGTTGCCATGTGTTTGTTTTGTTTAAGTTTTTGTATCTCTTTTTGTTCTCGTAGCACAACTCATAAACAAATGTATATCCTTTTTATTTCATTAACCTCGTAAAAACATCCTCAATACCTTAAGTATAAAAATGCCTCAAGTCGATACATGATGAAGTGTCTTGTCGATACATGACAGAGTTTGCCAGATCGGA
>CAVNYN010202618.1:0-10011 GCA_963692815.1 Nyctanthes arbor-tristis | reverse complement strand
CTCTTCTTTTTTCTGATTATTACCCTCCTTCTGCTCTCTCAACCAAATTCTGCAATTTCTTTTATAATGACCCTCTTTGCCGCAATGATAGCAAGTCTTTTTATCTTTTGATTTGGACCTGCCTCTAGACTTGCTGTGACGCCCTTTGCCCTTTATTCTTGCTTATTCCTCTGTGATCATCTGAAACAAGAGCCAATGTATTATCTGAACCCACATGCAAACCTGAAGATTTCCTCCTGATTTCCTCATTCTGCATACTGTTCTTCACAGAATCCATAGATAACACACCATCTAAAGCAGAGTTACTTATTGTCACAACAAATGTCTCCCAACTGTCTGGCAAAGAACTCAAAAGTAGTAATGCTTTCAATTCATCTTCAAGAGTCATTCCCATTGTCACCAGCTGATTCACAACATTCTGAAAATTATTCAAGTGCTCTGTCACGCTTGTACCATCCTTATATTTCATATTGACCAAGTCTCTGATCAGAAAGGACTTTCTGGCTGCAGTTTTCTTCTCAAACATAGACTCCAATTTAGTCCACAATTTATTTGCATCTGTCTCCTGTGCCATATGATGAAAAACACTATTATCCACCCACTGTCTTATCGTCCAAATAGTTTTTCTGTGCAATTTATGCCAATCCCTCTCTTCCATATCTTCCGGTTTATAATCATCACCATCAATAGGATCATGCAAATCCTTACAATAAAGGATATTGAGAAAATACCCACATGCAATTTTTGCTCACAAATTTTTGTTCATATTTAACCAATAAAATTTAAGTGTTCTACTGAATGTCTTTGCTCTTCAAGAAGTGCTCAAATTTTTGGCATGTTGGAGGACGAAAGAGATACAATACTGCAGTCTCTTTTTTATGTACTAGTATAATTTCCTGAAAGATTCTGGGTCTCCCTTATTTTAGACTTTTTGTGGTAGTAAAGTGATTGAATTATTTAAATGAGCTTTACTTGTTATGCATTCTAGGGAATGAAGATCTTAGAGTTTTATCTGTATAGTAGGATCTAGTTTTAAACTGGTATATATGGACAAATTCTTCTTTACTTATGTTGTGGTTCACTGATATTGTTAAGACCACATAGACATGTCTATTTTTGTGAACCAGTTTTCCTTTAGGTGATTTGTCCTTGTTGGTATAGAAAATTTCATGCAATGATTCACATCATTCTTTAGTAAAATTATTTTCAGAATGTGGTTATCTAATGGAATTTCATTACCTGTTTGATGCCAATAGCTGCCCTATAACACCCTTAGCCTTAGATAGCTAACCTTGGGGTATAAAAGCTAGTGTATTTCTCATAAGGTCAATTAATTTTCCCTACTCTGACTTTATAGAGTCAGATTATTGGTCTTTTATCTATTTTTTGGTTGATTATGAAGAATATGGAACCTATAATGAAAGATAAATTTTGAGACAATGAACTGATCTTTTAGGTAATGGCTTCTTTGTTTTTCTTTCGAAGTTCTTATTTCTTCCTCCAAAAATTCCTTGGCCTCTTGTGTCATGTTGCAATATAAAAGTAAAACTGAGATGTTTATCTATTTTGCAATTTCAAGTTGATTTCATGTTAACGAATGTTGTCTTTTGTGTATGTGATGTAAGACAGTATAGATAAAAAGCAAGTTGATGGGATTCACATGACACTATGTTTTAGTAAGTTCATTAAAGAGAAGGTAGGTTGCAGCCTTCTTAGAGGTTAATATGGATTCAAGTTAATACAAAAGTCACTAATATTGATTCTGGACTGTTTGGCAGCCTAAGATTCATTTCATACCTTACTAGGATTGCTACAGGTTGATTTACTCCACAGCTTACTACTTGAATACCTTTTGCTGACCTTTTCTATGCCTTAACTATTTTCTTTGGACCTTATCCTTTAGTTTTTCTTCTTTTTTTTCTTTTTTTTTAACACATTGCTTATGTGATGAATCTAAAACTAATAAAAGATAGAAGAAATATGGGAAATGAAAAAAATGAAAGGACAGAAGTTGGATGACTAAATAGGTTTTGAAACTTGTTTTAAGTGTGAGCACTAGAGATTAGTCAACTTCCATTGAATTATATTTATATTGTGTGCGTTGGGCAGAGGACAGATCAATGAAGATTTGCAACTAAAAGATGTTTCAAGAAAAATTGTGATTTAATTGAAAAGGTAACATATAATGTGACTTTTTACAATTGACTCTAAGTCACATCAATTTGTAACTTTTTAAAATAAAAGTTTACATGGCATGCAATTTTTGTAATTGTAGGACAAATGCATGTGACTCTTTAATTGGAAACGTTATATAAAACATGATTTTTTTACAACCAACTCTAAGCCATGTACACAGTAATCATTATGCGGCTTTACAAAGAAAAGCTACACAATGTGATTTTTGAGTTATTATATGACTTTTTAACATGAAATGTACACATAAACTGAGTTTTGTGTAAAATCTACGATTTTAATATGTTTGTCAATTTATAATGAAAAAGTTACATTAAACGTGACTTTTTGTAATTTTAAGGTGTTTGGGAGGCTGCCCAATCCCAGCATGCCTCTTTGCAATTCTCAGTGAATTGCGCCTTTAGTGAATCCACGATTTACTAATTCTTAGTGATTAATAAAAAATGACATCATTGTATTTTTTTTTTATATATTTGATCTTAAGATTACGATTCATTTGTAAAATGTCTAGCGGTAAGAAGGCTATCTTTAATTATGTAATCACTAATTTCTTCTTCTCCCCTTTTTTTGGTTGGGAATAATAGATTATAAATCGTGCAAAGAGGTCAGTGGTTAAGCTTGGACGTAGTCCAAGACTAACGCCTCCTGAGGGGAGTGTTTCAAATGGAAAGGGATTGAAAAGGAAGCGTAGAAATGAGAAGGCATCGAACTCTAAGAAGCCAAAATGTTCTCGATTATCTATTTGTAAGCCATTTAAGGTGAGTTATTTTTTAATATAATGTTCTCGTGGTTATATTATCTAGCCACTGTATGTATTATTGTAATATAATACATTAATTCTTTTACCTGTTTTTGAATATATATATATATATATATGTTGAAAATGAAAAGTGACCAGAAGAAGGGTTCAACATCTGTTCTTAGAAGTAGTCTACGTTCACCTCATTCAAGTACTTCTGATGAAAAGGTCGCTAGACGTAGTCGACATCTTTCAATAGTGCCTAAAGAAGACGTTGAAAAGAAACTGTCAAACGAAGAAGAAGGCTTGAAGACTAAAAAGAAAAAAATTTCTGATGGTGAAGCAGAAGCATATGAACCAAAGGTAACTTATGAATTATAGATTTGAATATATGAGTGCAAAGTCCATTTCGAGTATCTTATCGTCAATGCCTTTTCATTGCTTTATAGCTTCTCAATTTTAGATGATTGTATGATTGAATATGGTAGCTTTATTCAATTATTCATCTTTGACTTTGAGTAGAAAGGCAGTGAAGGTGTATGAAAAAAGTGATTTGTTGAACGTATTGTAATTGTGGCAAATTATTATTATGTAATTTTTTGATTGTAAAAAATCACATTTTGTGTAACTTTTAAGTTATCAATTAAACTATTATAGCTTTTGATCATTGAAGTGTGTCTCAGCGTATAGAAAATCACAAACAGAATAACTTTATAGAGGGACTCTTAATAATGGAAAGCATGTGGCAATGAAGCTGTTCAATTTGCAACTACAAAAAGCACTCCAGAGCCTTGGTGTAGAATGTGAAGTATTGCGCAATATTCACCACCAGAATTTGTGCAAATTCATTAGTACATGCTCAAATCCAAATTTCAAGAGATCGGAAGAGCACACGTCTGATAGAAACCCTAATAAATGATTGTACTCGGACGACTGTTTCTTGGATATCTTGCAAAGAATTAATACCATGATAGACGTGGCTTGTGCATTGGAATACCGGCACTATGGTTATTCAGCACCTGTTGTTCATTGTGATTTGAAGCCAAGTAATGTTATGTTAAATGAAGATATGGTTGCACACTTGAGCGATTGATTTTGGAACTACAAAGTTGTTGGGTGATGAAGAATGCAAACCATACACCACACAACATTAGGAACTTTGGGTTACTTTGCATCAGGTAATCTCCTATCTATTAATTTATTTCCTCTTGAACATGTTCTAATGCAAGGACGGATCCATTCAGGGGCCGGACTAAGCTGGAGCTCGGTCAGCTCGGTCCTGGCCCAAATATAATTCCTAAGCCCAGTCCAGGAACAGTCCCGAAGCCCTTTTAATTTTATGGCCTGACCCATTTGTCATCCTAATGTCTTGGGCCAATTTGTTTCTTTATTTAGCCCAAACAAAAATATTGTCCAATCGTTTGACCTAAACATCCAATGTTATTTTATAAAACATCAACTTTCTCTATCCAATGTGGGAGTTTCTCTACGATGTGGGACTGTTTTTTTCTACGAGTTTTCCATTTCGTTTGGGACTGCTATTTTCTAAGAGTTTTTCATTTTGTCTGTAACTCTCTGTTTCGGAAACCCACACTCCGATCGGCCCCTGAAACTTGCGTACCAAATCCCAACCTACACGGCTGCTCATCCCAAACACCTCTTTGTCTCTTTCTTCCCCATCCCAGACTCGGTGAGTCGGGCTATCAGCTATAAAGCAATTCCTCAAATTCTCTAAGATTTAGACGTCATTGTAAGAACTAAGGCTGTGTATGAAAGGTATGGTTGGTCCTTTCTCCCTTTGGTCCTGATAATTACTTCAGAATAAAAGAATTAGAGGAAAAAGTTATAGTAGAGTTTGAAACCCTAATTATAAAAATTTTGAATATTAATGGATTGGAGTTAGCCATTGGTGATGCTTTAACTCATTGAGAAAACAGAAAAAGGGAAAAAAGTTCTTTTGGATTTTTGGAAAAGTCTCTGTTTTTTTAAATAATAATTTAATTATTATTTGGACTAAATTTTTTGAGCTTCAGTAGAGATGCTGTCTTTGTTGAGTTCTTTATAGAGATGTTGAGTTCTTTATATGAATTAAATTTTTTTGAGCTTGGGTTAGACATGCTGTACTTTGCTTAGTTATTTATACATGAACAATTTATTTCTATATGAGAATTTGACCTATTGGTTTAAATATTGTTCATCAAGTTGGACAAATTGCATTTGGATATATATGTTTCCTATTGTGATTAGTGATCACAATCTGGTGCAATTTCATGTATTATGACATTTCTAGTGCAATTTTAGTTCCAACAACTTATATTATTAAAAAAAAAAAAAAAAAAAAATCGGCGGCGCTGCCCCCGAACCCCCGAGGAGGGGGCTCTCCCCCCTTCCAACACCGGCTCTAAATCTAGCTCAATCCTATATAAAATCCTGGATCCGTCCTTGTTCTAATGAATTTCATAGTATCTTTGCAAAGTATGGTCTGGAAGGATCAGTGTCCGTTAGATGCAATGCATACAGCTATGGTATTATGGTAATGGAAGTGTTCACAAGAATGAAACCTAGCAGTGAAAAATTTTCTGGGGGTTTAAGCTTAAGGAGCTTAATAAATGATTCTACGCCTCATGATTTAACTCAAGTTATAGATTTGAGCTTGTTGATTCATGAAGAACCAGACCACAAATGGAAGTTGAAATGTGTATCATCTATAATGGAACTGGTGTTAAATTGTCCTATGGTAAATGCCAATGAGAGGTTGAACATGAAGGATGTTGTCGTAGTATTGAAGAAGATCAAATCTCAACTTCTTGCTGAAGGTCATGTTTCAATAAATTCTACTACGCTCTGATCGTCTTCTAATTAGTACGGAAACCACTTTTAGCTCAAAGTGAAGATTTAAATTTAGCAGCATAATGCGATGACTCCTTTAATCGTTCCATGATGATTCCAGCCGTTCTAGGAATTATATATGCGGGTCTGTATTTGATACATCTTGAATGTTATTTATAAAGTAATTATTTTCACATAAAACTACAAAGTTACATGCAAAATATACCTTAAATATGAAGATTCTAATCAGAAAATTTGACAAGCAATCTAATGGTCCTCTTGATTAAATTATTCCAGTTGCTGCATTTTAACTCAATAAAACCTATTAAAGCTCCACTATTTAAGGCCAAACTAACATCAATCCTAACGTCTCTTTATCATCCCAGCACGCACACACTTCTTTTTGTCGATGTTTGAATAGTCAGCTCGTAACTCTTTCCTCAGATATTTTGACATACACTCGTCAAATCCTCAATACACAAGTAGGAAAAACAATCTTCAGAGAAAACACCCCAAATGTCAATAAGAATTAATTCATAGTAACTTTGAGGCAAAAAAAATTCACAATTGTTCGGTAATCAGAGACCTAAACAGATAAGTAAGGTGAAAATAAGAAAGACCATGTTTATGTAGGGCCGGACAATGTAACCATAACCAAAAGAACTCAACCTGTCAACCATAAACGAGCCATTCAATCCGAATGGGAAACAAAGAGGAGACATAACAAGTTGACAGACATTCAAATAACTTTCTGACTAATTAACCCTATACTTCAAGAATAGAGTCTCCCTAACTTCAAAAGTGATGCAACTTAGCTTCTAACTTTATATTTTTAAAGTAGGCCTATCTGGGCTCAATGTATTTTCTGAATTCAATGTTTATATTGCCGTACTACTCATCATATTATAATTGATTTCCAAGTTTATTGAGTAAAATATTTCATTGTGTACAAGTTGTGAAAAAAAAAAAAAAAAAAGTTGTACAAATATATGTAGCACGACCCTTCTAGTATTTATACATGCGATTCCAGCACTAGATTTTGTTGCAGAACACATTTTTGGTGTTAAAATGCATTTATTCAAATAATATTTTGCGCTGAAGATTCGGAGATCAATGGCACTTAGGAAGGGATTGATTAATTTATAATACCATGAACTTTCCCTTCAAAAAATTTCCCTTCAAAAAAAATAATAACTTGTAAATAGGTAACCGAAATTTCTATTAATCTTCATCTAATGACATGCCGTGTGTGTGTGTGTCTATATATATATATATATATATATATATAAAGGGAACTAAGTTGCAAAAAATATTTCTCCCCCTTTTTCACTTTCTAATTCCGTCAAATTGCCTTCTTTTTTCTTTTCTTATCCCTTTTTTGGTTTTTTTTTGGTTTTCCGAATATTTATTAGGTATTGCCTACTCTTATATATATCACTAATATATAAAAGTGGGGATGTGTGTAAAACATTCACTTTCCCATTTTGTCTCTATTTTTTTCTTTAACACCAAGAATACCCTTATAATAATTGTATAATCCCCTACTATTTAAAATCTTAGTAAATGACATCTTAATTATGCTTGAAAAGTTCCATCAAAGATAGGTTATAAAACTTAATTAATAACCACTCTATTGTGTCATCATCACTGCTTCTTTTTCCTTTACTTTAGTACCATATCTATGAAATAGGCGTATTGCATATGATTGTTGATCACTGTTTAGTAAGAATATGTTTGGAAAAGAAATCTTATCGGAAATATTTAGTTTTTAAAGTGATTTATTTGTTTATATCTAAATAACATATACTTTGTATGAAATCATTAATTAATGATTATAAATTTACAGTTTTATGGTGTGTAATAATGATATCATAAGTTTAAATGCAACTAAATACAACACCATCAGTGCCTAATAATCCAAAGTTAGTTAATTCTTTTGTGTTAGATTTTTTTCGGCTTTTTTTGTATTGCATGTTAACACTTGATCAATAATTTATTTATTTATTTTTAACTACATGTATATAATTTTTTAATGAAAATTATATCTGTACAATTTTATGTTATCATATAACGTGCAACGCATGTTAAAACAAATTGTATGTATATATATAGGGAACTAAGTTGCCAAAAATATTTTCCCTCCCTTTTTCACTTTCTAATTTTGTCAAATTGCCTTCTTTTTCCTTTTCTTCTCCGTTTTTCTGGGGTTTTTTTTGAATATTTATTAGGTGTTGTCTACTCTTATCTATATATAAATAAAGAGAACTAAGTTACCAAAAATATTTTTCCAACCTTTTTCGCTTTTTAATTCCGTCAGATTGCCTTCTTTTTTGATTGCCTTTTTTTCCCTTTTCTTCTCTGTTTGTTAGTTTTTTTTTTTCGGTTTTTCGAATATTTATTATGTGTTGCCTACTCTTATTTATATGTATATATAAAGGAAACTAAGTTACTAAAAATATTTTCCTGCTCTTTTTCACTTTCTAATTTCGTCAAATTGTCTTATTTTTCCTTTTCTTCTCCTTTTTTGGTTTTTAGAAAACGGTCATAACTTTTATATACGGTATCCGTTTTTTGTCCACAATTTATGATTTTGGGGTAGCTCGGCAAACCAGATTCAACCAGTAGTTTCACCACTACTAATGATGAGTTTTGGGCATTTCAATTCATTTGCTATATTTTTTTGTGTTTTTTTATTTTATTTTGACTCAAAATTTGTGTTTTGAGCGTGTTGATAGTGCTCTCTTTTGTAGATTTTATGTACCGATTAGGACATCTATTTATACGCTTCTACTTCTTTTTTAAAGTAATTGCACAGAATTTTCAGTCCCCCTGGGTTTCAATTTTAATTTATAATGTTACTTTTGTTTATATAAGAATCTTAGACAATTTTAATGATAACAATAGAATTGTTAGATATGGAATATGTGTGATTACACATAATTTTCAAACCTTCCTAAGTTCAATATATGACTTTTGTTTTTGTTCTGATGCTATTCTATTAAAAATTAAAGAGTTAGGAAACATCATATAATATAATAATTTATTTTTTTCTTATTCTTATATAGAAGTTTGGCGTGTAAATTAGTTTTGGATTTTTATTTAATTTGATATTTTGAATTTGGTTTCTTTATTTTAACCACACTACCACAACCAGACTAATTATTCTACTCAAACTAATTTTATATTAGTATTTATTTAAATTCATGATGATATAAAAGTTTTCTATAGTATTAACTATTTCATTATTTATTACATGATACTAGATTTTGAGAAAAACTATTTGGATCAATCAGTTTTTTTAATCATTTTCAAATTATTTTTTTCATTCAATGCACGGGTGCAATACTAGTCTAAAAAAATGTTAAACTTAATATAGAGTGGGATTAAAAAAAAGCAGAAAAGAAAAGGCAAAAAAGAAAAAAAGAGAAATAGCATACAACGACAGTTCCGTAATATAATGGAACTGCAAATTAGGCGTTTATCTGGACGGGGAACGCCAAATTTTTTGGTGTCAAAAATTGGGATATCCAAAAACCACCAAATTGCGGCGACCACCGAGATCTACACCATTGCCTACACTCTTTCCCTACAGACGCTCTTCCGATCGCACACAGAGAAACAAGAGAGTGAGCGAGAAAGTGCAACAATGGTTTGCAATCTCGGTTCTTCACCATTTAGTTCACTTTCTCGTGACCCAATCTTTTCTGCAACTTACTTTCTTCTTCTCCGCAGCTCTTTCAACTCTGTCTCTGGCCCGTTAAACCCTTCAGTTTTCGCTTCAAGCTTCGTTACCGGAAACCCTCTTTCCAAATCACCAATGTCCCTTTACAAGAACAGGAGCGTGCAGAGGTTTCGGTAGATTCTGAGAACCCAGATGAAAAAACCAGTTCTTCGACAAAAGCATATATCTGGATTAATCCCAACAGTCCTAGAGCTTCAAAATTAAGGCAGAAGTCATATGATTTCATGTATGCTTCTTTAGGGAAAATTTCGGCTGCTTTGGATTCTTGCAGCCCATTAGGAGGAGAAATTGTGAATGTGGTGGAAAGCTTTGGGGCTAATTTTGTGGAACAAGATGCTGTGATTGTATTAAACTACATTTCCAGCCCTGAAACTGCGCCTTTGATGCTTAAATACTTTCAGAAAGAAAAGTTTTAAATTGAGTAAGGAAGTTATTTTGTAAAATGTTACTGTGAAAGTATTCAGAAAATGTAGGGATTTTGCCGGGGCAGAAAAGGTGTTTGATGACA
>CAVNYN010202614.1:0-65159 GCA_963692815.1 Nyctanthes arbor-tristis | reverse complement strand
ATATAAAACCTAGTTAAACATGGTAACTCAATACAACTCAAACTAGGAAACTAATAAATTGCATGTAACTAAGTCTCTTATGCCTCAAGACAAGTACACACGTCCCAACGTATCTTTTGGCCAAAGACTTAATCAAATTTGCATGCTAAATAATATCACACGTTAAGACTAGTCATACAAAATCATAACATTTAATGAGAACAATGTTTTCCACCTAAAAAAAAGTTAGGAATGCCAATGTATAAAAGTTTTCATACTAACAATCTCCTCCTTTGCCTTTTCTAATTTTTCAAAATCTATAGTAGCACAAAGTGTCAAAAATATTTCCTATGGGTTTTAAAAATATTTAAACAATAAACTCTCCCCCCTAAGGATATTTTAGAGCACAAAACACAAACTCAAACAAGCATATTAGAGTTAAAGTGTAAAAGTGCTAAAGTAAACAAAGTAGAGCTAGATATATCCTGATTGGCTCCTATTTCTGCTACTATTTCTTCTCGCACTTTTTGACAAAGGAGAAAAGCCAGATAAATCCTGCAGAAGTGTTAGTGAAATCAGAGCATATGATTTAGAAAACCATAAGAGAGGTAAAAAAGATAACTTCTTGCAACAAATTTTAGCAGCTAGCATAGGGAGTTTAAAGCATAAACATCACAAAATATAAACAGAAATTAAAAATACCAAAACTGAAAGACTTAAAGACAGAAGTTTTAAATGGAGTGTTTCAAGACAACAATAAATGCTTCTTGAGAATGACTCCTTCATTCATTCCTTGGTTTCTTCCAAGCTAACTGCATCAATCTTTGTTTTTCTTTGATCTTTTTAGCCTTCTTTCTGGCAGAGCCTTGATCATCAGCTGATTTCTTCTTCTTCTTCTTCTTCTTCTTCTTCTTCTTTTTCTGAGGGATAGCTACGCCAAATATATCCTTCCTAGGTCTGTTTGGTAGATCATCCTCCTTTTGTGTCTGCTTCTTTTTAGTAGCCTCTTCATCCACAACAACTAGAAAACTCCTCAGAAACCCACTGATGTCATCATCCTTATATGGGAATGTTTGACCATTCAAAAGTAAACAATGCAACATTAAACCACACAAAGGGTCAAAACGTTTAACAAATGAATTATATGAATTACTAAGACCAGTGATATGTTCTCTGAGCTGTTTCAAGTCTCCCTTGATGCACAATATTTCCTGCCTGAGTGAAGACTCAGCTAGAATATCTGCCTGTATGTCTGTTGTGCCAAATGAAGCCTGTGGTCTGGTAGGAGTTGAGATGAGTTTGAAGCAGTGATCTCTTCTAAGTAAATCTATCGGCCTTGACCACTGATCACCCTTTCCATCCTCTATCCCCTGATCCTTCAAATAATTGTAAATAACCCAAGGAAATGGTAGTTTGTAAGTTTCAGATTTTCTAGGTCCACTACAAGAGATGCAGCCCGTTATAATATCAAAAATCTTTTTCCCCCAGCTTACTTCTTGTTTTGTTCCCAGCTGATACAGTAACACGACTCTTGGTCTGTTGATCTTAGTTTTGTGAGTGAGAGGGTCCAAGTTAGTCATAACAAGCTTGTGAAGAAGTTTGTATTTATGGTTCATGTTGGATAAGGGAATCTCAGTTCTTTTGGCTGGTCAGGTCGTTCCCATTATCTCTCTAGCAAGCTCATTATTAGACAGGTTAAAATTTTCATCATTCTCATCTACGTCAAACCTACTAAATCCTAGCCACTTTCTCAAGCTCTCAGTAGTGAACTTAATCATCATCCCCTCACATAAATCTTGGTAGTAACCAGATAGTAAGCAGCCCCAAACTGCTTTGGAATGTTGCCAAGAATTCTTTTACTAAAGTTTCATTAACAACTCCCTTGTAATCAAACAATTTTTCTAAACTAAAAAATTCTAAAAAATCTTGCAATCTAATCATCTCAAAGTCAGAAATCATAATCCATCTTTCATAAGTAAATTTTCTAAACTTGACAAAATTTCTAAATAACTAAGCAGCCTTCTTATCATAAAAGCATTAACTGTAAGGGGTAAAAGAACCTCTTACTGTTCTGATTTCTGTTCGTTTGAAGTCATCTGGATCAGGATGAGCCTGGCCTGGTTTAGCATCACTTCCACTTGACTCTTCGCTAGACGTATCCGGATTGACTAGCTTTTGCTCAGCAGATTCTGACTGAGATGGCTTTCTAAGACTTCCAATAAGAATCCCAGTTGGTTTTTGTGTTGCTGGTCTCCTGATTGGTAATTTTGGTATTTTCTGATTCCCTTTCCTGATATCCTCCCTTCTCTTCTTTTTTTGTTCATCAAATTTCCCTGACTCCTCAGATTCTGAACTTTCTTCTTCCTCCTCCATCTGATAACCATTGTCCTTGTCAGGATTTTTGTCATTGGCCTGTTTGGATTTCTACTTCTGATCTAGTGTGGATGAATCCTGATCATACTCATAATTCTCAGACTCTTCAGATCCCTTTTCCTCTCTAGAATCCTCCGTAGCATGCGACGAGGATTTGTCCTGTTCACCTTTATCAGATTGGACTTTTCTGGTTCTACAACCTCCACTTCTTGTTCCGGACTCTTCTCTCCTAGAATTTCAGCATCCCCAACTTCACTAGGGTTTTCTCTAGCAATCCAGTGCAAAATTTTCTGAATGTTGGGAATCTCCTCTGGAATCACTACCTGAACATTCTCTAATTGAGGAATTTCTAGTTGATCTTGAGGGGGTTCGACTTCTGGTAGATGATATACCTCTGGAATCACCAGATTTTGAACTTTTGCCTCTGCAATAGGGTTCTATGGCATTTTAGGGTTTTCCAGTTGTGGCTGTGGCTGTTGGACTGGTTTGATCGGTGGATTTGGGACTTGTGCTAGTTCGTTCTATACCTCCAGTGGAACATACAGCACCATAGCAGTGTACGGATTGAGTCTGTAGGGCACCTCTATTATTGGAACCTATGTAGTCGGCGTCAGATTTGTTTTGACTGGTGGTACTTCATCGGGAATAGGTTCAGGTCTTCGCATTGGCGATGTAGATGGATTTTGCATAGGTGCTCAGGAAGTTCCTGCATCTGTTCTTGATTTCTTAGAAATTATGCTACGGCATCGCACATCACTGGTAGATTTCCCTTTGCCGGTCATGTTTTTATGTGATAGATTCTTGAAAACAATGCACACGAAAAACTTGCGAAGACTTTATAAAGTAATTAGGAAATTCAGAGAAGAAAATTTGGAGTTTCAGAAACTGTTAGGGTTTTTGTGAAAAAGAGGAAAGTTTGACAAATAAGAGAGAAACCAAACAGTTTCAAAACGTTGGTTTTAAAAAATTGCCTGATAGAAATTTTAAGAGTGGTTTACCTATAATCGCCACAAAGTATAAGCTCAGCCAGATACGTCCTGCTTGATCTGTCAACTAAACCACAAGATGCATCTGGGCTAATACACACAGGCAAACAGATACAAATATAATAAACCAATATTAATTTAATTAACAGTACTGAATACTTTCCAAAATACCTGTTGAAGTTCACACTATGAAGTATTCAGCCAACTGAACTATTCTCAATGGAAGGAATTTATTTTTGAATGAATTCATTTTGAATTTCTCTTTTTATGGTCAATCCTGACTCCGCTTTACACCTTCTGAGGACCCGACCTATTGAGACTTATGAGTGATGCACAAGAAGATCGATCATCATCTGAATAACTCTTATAAAAAGAATACAACTTTTAGGTCCTCGGCATGCTCGAATTTTTCTATTATTTTGAGCATTGTCTTTTGAGGGTAAAGGTAGCTGCATGCACTCAAGAACTTGGTTGACTGGTAGCTTTTGCCCTTACTGACTTTGCCTCTTAGACATTATTAGCTGTATGCAGTGTCGAAGAGTGTAGATATTGACCATAGGTCTATATCAAAATTATGACTCTCAATCAGTAACCGCAGGCAGGATGTATTGCATGTTTTTTTTTTGCGGTTTATCTTTATAAAATTAGAAGAACGAGTTTTGACATATCTCTTTAAGATGCGTCCTTCTCTGGGTATCTTAATGATATCCTACACAAGTATAAAGTAATTTGATTAATATGAATCATGAATGACACACAAATCACACAATAATGTGAAAGATGCAAAGAATAAAAACTTTCTGTTTTTTCAGATTTTCTCATTTTTCACCTTTTTTTATTTTTATTTTTATTTTATATACATGCAATGCAATTTTTCTTTTTCATGATGTTGAGCCTCTTTATGCTGTATGCAAATGCCAATCTGTTTTCTTAGGCCTTCAAATCTAGATACATCCAATACTTTAGTAAACAGATCTACAAGCTAATCCTCTGTCTGAACATACTCCAAGGCAATCACTTTCTGTTCAACCAACTCTCTGATAAAATAATGTCTTATATGAATATGCTAAGTCCTAGAGTGTTGAGCTGGATTTTTGCAGTTATTTATAGCCCTTGTGTTATCACAGACAACAGTGGCATGAACTTAGGAAATCCCATTGTCTTCCAACATCTATTTCATCCAAAGAAGCTGTGTGCAACAACTTCCTACAGTAATATATTCTGTTTCTACTGTAGAGAGTGAAATGGAATTTCATTTTTTGCTCATCCAGCCAACCAGGTTGTTCTCCATGTAGAAACATCCTCTTGAAATACTCTTTCTGTCATCAATATTCACAGTCCAGTCTGCATCTGAGTATCCAGTAAGATTAGCATTGGTAATCCTTAGAAAACCATATATCATATACTTTGTTGTTCCACTGACATATTTGATAATCCTCTTAACCACAGCTAGATGTGTCTCTCTCAGCTTCGATTGATATCTTGCATTCACACCTACGCTGAAGGATATGTCTGGCCTGCTTGCTGTTAGATAAACTCCCAATCATGCTACGATATAAAGTAGGATCGATCTGCTTGGCATGATTATCTTTTGACAAATTCAGATTGGTAGCCAATGGAGTTCTCATTGGTTTAGAATCTTCCAAGTCAAACTTCTTTACTAGATTTCTAGCATACTTTGTCTGAGAGATAAAGATGCTCGATATGTCCTGCTTCATCTGTAATCCCAGAAATAATGTAACCCTACCATGCTCATTTCAAATTTTGTTTGCATTGTCTTGACAAATTCCTTTGTCTTGGCTTCTGAGGTTGATCCAAATACAATATCCTATACATATATTTGAGTAATAATGATTCATTTCTTCAATGGCTTGATGAATAAGGTCTTGTTAGTGCCTCCTCTATTATAGCCTTGTTCAAGAAGAAATGTGGTGAGTCTTTCATACCAAGCTCTAGGAGCTTGCTTTAAGCCATATAAAGTCTTTCTTAACCTGTACACATAATCTGGATATTGTGGATCAGTGAATCCTGTTGGTTGCTAAACATATGCTTCCTCATTCAGAATGCCATTAACAAGTACACTCTTCACATCCATATGATATAGCTTGAAATCCACATGACATGCTACTGCAAGTAGTAATCTGATTGACTCAAGTCTGGCTACAAGTGCAAATGTCTCGTCAAAATCTGGGTATAGCCTTGAGCCACAAGTCTTGCTTTGTTCTTGATGATTTTACCTTGTTCATCAGACTTGTTTTTGAAGACCCATTTGGTTCCAATAACATTGCTATTAGAGGGTCTTGGCACTAGTTCCCAAACTTGTTCCTTTCAAACTGATTCAACACCTCTTGCATTGCTTGAACCCAATTTTCATCTTGTAAGGTTTCTTTCATATTTTTAGGTTCAACCAGTGAGATGGAGCACATGTGACCAAATTCTTGTTGAAACTTTCTTCTGATCACCATCCCTTCTTTTCTGGATAGGATGTTGTCAACTAGATGTGGTTTCTGGATTCTAGTAGATGGTTGCCTTCTAAGTTTTGATTTTGATTCTAGTTCAAGTTCTGATTCAGATTCAAATTCTGCAATTTGATCATTCTGACTTCAGCGGGATATATCTCGATCAGGTTCTACATGTCTTGATGTGGTGGCCTGAGGTGGAATGTGTCTTGGCTCAATTCTATCCATCTGATTATGCACTGTGATGACTTCCAGATTTTCAATTTCAGGTTCCTGTGAATAAATGGAATAGTCAGCAGTATTTACTACTAAAAACATTCAAATAGCTTAACCTAGGTTTTCTGCCTTTCCAAATTTCATATGGTGTCTAATTAGTTCTAGGTCTAAGTGTTACTCTGTAATTATGTAACATGCAATGTTGATTGCTTCAGCCCATAACTTAGCAAGTAATTTCTTACTATTAAGTATAACTCTAGCAATTTCCTACAAGTTTCTATTATTTCTTTCAACTACACCATTTTGTTCAGGGATCCTACGTGCAGAAAACTCATGCATGACACCATATTTTTCACAGAAATTAACAAAGTCAGAATTATCAGATTCTCTACTATGATCACTTCTGATTAAATACCTTCATCTGAATATTCATTTGTGAGTTTCTGGAACAAAACACAAAATGTATCAAATGTATCTGCTTTTTCTCTAATAAAATCAACCCATGTATATCTAGAAAAATAATCAGCATAGACATAAATGTACCTCTTATCTCCAAAACTCTCAGTTTGAATCGGACCCATAAGATCCATGTGTATGAGTTTAAGAATACCTGAGGTAGATAGGTACTGACCTGCTTTGTGTGAATTCTTGGTTTGCTTACCTTTCTGGCATGGTTCATATATACTCTCAAGAATTGTTTTCAATTCTGGAATTTCTTTAACATCTCCACTTTTGGTCAATCTGAGTAAACTTTGATAGTTCATGTGACCCAATCTATTGTGCCAAATTTCTGCAGGGTTAGTACTAGCAACTTTGCAAGTAAGCTTTGGATTCAAAATATAACATTTATCACTAGACCTAACACCTTTGAGAAAAGTCTATCCAAGTAAATTTGACTCAGGGTCAAGATAAAAAACTTTTCAATTTTAGAGAAGAGCACTATAAGATTGTCATCACACAATTGACCAACACTTAAAAAATTTGCCTTTAAACTAGAAACAAATAAAATATCTTTTAGAGTGGGTAAGCCTTCAGTGTAGATATTTCTAGATCCCTTAATGTGACTTTGTTGTCTATCTCCAAATGTAACTAAACTTGTTTCCCCTTTATAGAAATTGGACAGCAATTCCAAGTCACCTGCCATATGTCTAGAACATCTACTATCAAAATACCAAATGTTAGGGATTAAAGCACTCAAAAAAAGTTTCACAAAATAACTCTTGTACTTACCTTTTTTACCTAAACCTGTTTTACCTTATCGTTTCAGGTATTTTGACTTTGTGTGTGTTGATCAAGTTAATGTATTTTTGACAAGTAAAAACATCATGACCAAAATCACCACAAAAGTTACAATTTACCTGTCTGACCTTACCATACACATTGGAGTTCTGAATTAATTTGACAGTAGTAGGTTGGTTTCTAGTATTCTGTTGTTGCTTCTTTGGTAGGTTGGTTTCTGGTATTCTGCTGTTTCTAGTATTCTGTTTTTGTCCTGTAGGTTCGTTTTGGAAGTTTTCCTCTGATTCTTTCACAAAAACTGTCTGCTAGATAGCTTTGCCTTTTCTTTTATATCCTAGTCCAGATGTGTCTCCAGAAGGTCTTCCATACTTCAGGACGTCATTCAATCTTGCAGCTCCAATTGTCAACTGTTTGATCCTTTCATTGGGATGCTTCAGATCAGTTGTAAGCTCGTTGATCTGCTCATCTTTTTGTTCAATGGATTTGTGCAGAACTCTCTTTTCATCATCAATGAATTCCATCATGACTTGAAGCATGTCAGATTTGTCTTGTTCTGCCACAAGTTGACTTTTTAATACAGCACATTTTGGACAAGATATCTCCTCACTTGTAGATAGTTTGTCGTGTTAGCAGTGAGGCAGTTCATAGAATTGGACAAAGGCTAGATATGTGCTTTCAGGATAGTAATCTGCTCTTCTGATGAAGTCCCTAATCCTGATCCAGACACATCCTCCTTGACTTCACTCCAGGTAACTTTCATGGCCTTTTTGCCTTTCTTCCACCTCTTCTGAGCATTTGGACATTCTGCTGCAATGTGGCCGTAGCCTTCACATTCTCTGCACCTAATTCTGCCAACAGATTGTGCTTTAAGGAAGAAGTTACCTTTGGATTTTCTGTAGCTAGATCTCTTCTATTGATTTGCTTATTGTTCTCCCTCTCGAATCTGATTTTTCATCTGGAAGGGTCTTTAAGGTTTGTACTAATTATTGAATCTCCTATGTTTTTGTTATTTGGTCTTCAAGAATTTCTTAAAATGTTTGGTATGTTCTCCTCCTCATTGGATTCTTCCCCACTTTCAGAATCTTCTACCTTGCTTTTAAATGCAATTCCAAGTTTCTTCTCCTTTTTCTTCAACCCTCATCTCCTCCAGATTTTTGCTCTTTTGAATAGTAGTCACCTTTGTGTGGAATCTATCTGGAAGTGATCTGAGGATCTTTCTGACAATCTTCCATTCAGAATATATCTTGCCTAGAGCATGTGCTTAATTGGTGATTTCACACAACCTAGCATATAATCCTTGAATTCTTCATTGTCCTTCATTGTGATTTGCTCAAACTCAAGAGTGAGCATCTGGAGCCTTAAGGACTTGACTGTTTTTGTCTCTTCGTTAGCACCTTGAAGAGTATCCCAAGCTTCCTTAGTAGTCTTGCAATTAGTAACAAGTTCGAACAGATTTTGATCTATAAAGGAAAAAATAGCATTTAAAGCTTTAGAATTCCATCCACATGTAGTATTTTCTTCAGTAGTAAATGAGCATCAGACTTAAGAGAGACCGTACCATCTATAGCAGTGACAGTGGGTGCTGTGTAACCAGTAATGATAAAAGTCCAAGCCCTATTATCTATAGACTAAATATAAATTTGCATGAGAACTTACCGATATGCATAGTTAGACCCGTCTAGGATAGGTTGTTTAACAGAAGATGTATCTATATCTAGATGAACCTGATCTCACTAATAATTTAAGTGGATCTGCTCTGATACCAACTGTAAATATATGGTTATCTAGACTTTAATCATGATGTATCCTGCCTAGCTACTTAAACAGTTAATCTGGTGTAAAGTATAACGCGACCTAGATATGTCTAGCTCGGGTATGTACGTGGAAAATAAAGAACACCAGAATTGTTGAAGCGAAAACCCTAAAAGGGGAAAAATCTCGGGCACTGCTGCCATGGGACAAACGAATCCACTAATCATAAGGTAAGTTTAGTACAGAGAAAGATTATCTAAGTGCTATCGCAATAAACGCAAAACATTTAAAAGGTAAACTTCTAAAAGACTCCCTCTTTACGTCTTTTGACATGTGACAACTCTCGTTGCTCCTTCTTTCTCCCGCGCTCCTCTTGGAATGTACATCAAGCTCCTAGAGATCTCCTGAACTCATCTTGGGATGACTTGAACTCCTAAACTACTTGAACATTGAGTGTGGATAAGTCCCTCGCATATATGTGGTCGTCTACCATGCACTATGAGGGGTTTCCAAACAAACACAATATGAAATCGTGAATTCCGAGTGCAAGAACAAGTCTTGCGGGTTATGGCAGTGTGTTTGTCTTTTGATCAAGCTTTAGAATATGCAAGAATGCTTGGCTTGTCGTCCTCTATCTCCAAATATCTACCTACAGTGTATAGAATTGGTCTTTGAAGTCTTGTGCCAGATAAGAATTAAAGATATCAAATTCAAGTAAAACACAAAGTAAGGAAAGTTAGAATTCTTATATGGCATAAACACAAACTTTCATAATCTAAGTTGAACTTAACATGCAAGAATATAAAACCTAGTTAAATAGGGTAACTCAATATAACTCAAACTAGCAAACTAATAAATTGCATGTAACTAAGTCTCTTATGCCTCAAGACAAGTACACACGACCCAACGTATCTTTTGGCCAAAGACTTAATCAAATTTGCATACTAAATAATATCACACGTTAAGACTAGTCATGCAAAATCGTAACAATTAATTAGAACAACGTTTGACACTTAAACAAAAATTAAGAATGCCAGTATATAAAAGTTTTCGTACTAACAGATATTATCGAGTACAACTTGCTTAGGTGTTTGCTAAGTCGGCATACTCCACTCAAGATGCGTTAAGTTGGTCGCTCCACTTAATATGTATTAAGATAGAACGCTCCACTCAAAATGAATGCAAAACTAATAGACTTATTAGTTGAGTAAATAATTGGTTAAGAGTTGAGTATGATATGCTGAAAAGAAAATAATGCATGGAATCTCAACCCTTAGTGGAGGTATGTTAGACTTTTATTATTGATTTACATCCTTAGCAGGATAATAAAAATATAATTGATCCACCTAATAATTTAATAGAGTGAAATGTGAAAAATATAAACAAATAGGAGAAAGGGCATGGAAATGGGAAAAAAAATGCAATGAAATGATGACTTTTGGATTCCATAACTCATAACTTTGTATCTACATTTTATTTGATCAATTAATATGTAAAAGGTAGATTAGTTTTTTGAAAAAAAATAGGGATGAAAAAGGAAATTAAAAAATTTACCTAAATCCATTCTTTTATATATAGAGTGATATACGACATTTTGTTACTTTTAATTTGTCAATATTTTATTTATACATTTCATGTATAGAGCGATATAAAGAGATTTTTTTAACAGATGGGGTGCATGCAATGTAAATATTTTATATATATTTTGTACATTTTTATTTGAAATTCATATTTGATATTGCTCAAATGAGAAAGGAATTTGATGTCTTTTAGTACAAGTTGGGAGAATGGGCAAAAGCAATCAAAGAGAAATTTTGTTTTATTTATTTGATTAAATTCTTTCATATGCTTAAAATACACGTCATTATAATGGAGACACTCTGTGTATGTGAGACACTCTATGTATATGACACATTCCACAACACTAGTTTTATGGACTCACATGTGGAGCCATGTAAACTAGTGAGGAGAATGTGCCGCATACACCGGGTGAGAATACAAAATATGTACTTATGAGAATAAATTACTTATCATTCATCTCCTCAAAATTTACGTAGATGATGAGAAAACAAATATTAAAGAACTTTATCAACAACACTGGTAGAGCCAGATACTATTAGAGGGGTGGGTCGTATAGTACACATAGCTAAACTCTTTATATATATATTTATTTATTTACAAGGTTAAAAAAAATTTCCAATTTGGGGGGCGGCCCCGACATGACCCCCTCTATCCGCCCTTGATCAACAAATAGATGTGTTGAAGTAGCTTATAGACAATTTTTATTTACGATGGTTTAACGAATAAAAAGATGCAACCATGAATGAGTTGATGGAGGAGCGCTCCAATTATGATATTCAACTTTTTGACCCTCACAATGCAGATCAAGGAAAATTGTGAGATTCAAATGATGGTACTTAGTCAAGCCCTCAACCTTTGGAAAAAATATCTAATACTCTCCACACTAATCAATAACTCACATATGGGTTTAAAGGTCCCAATAATGGGGCTCAAAAACCTATGCGTAGGTTTCTCATTGACTTGGAGTATCCTATTACGATACTCTTGGCATACCTGGATTTTTTCCCTTGATGAAGAAATTAAATCTTTAGATTTTGGTTAATAATAGTTACAATAATCCACCATTTTCATCTTCATTGATAAGATACTCATTAAGTCGAAAGGCACAATAATTATAATCAGTAGTGATAAACCATGATCTTACTTCAGATTTTCGTGTCCAGACTATAAAAATCTTACCATTCAAGTCTTGGTCGAAAATTGAAGTGCATTGTACAATCGTTATCATCCAAACCCAAAAATTCGTGAATCTCTTCATCGAAAATTGGTAGATCATTGTAACTACTATTATCCAAGTCTAGGAATTCTTCAATTAACCTTATGATTGAAATAGAAGAAAGGGTATTAATCTTGAATAACTTCTACCATAGGGGCTTCACGACCAACAACACTTCTCCACTAGGACCTATCTGATCTTCTTATTTCCTGCCATTCTTTTAAATAAGCTAACCCTCCACTTATACTTTGATAAGGTGATTGACATTGTCTTCTCAAAAATCTCAAATTTCTTTCCTGCCATATACTTCACACCAACATGCAGATGTTATTAAGTTCTATCTCCCCTTATTCAGCATTTTATCAAAAAATCAATCTTTAAAAACCAGAAATCCATCTGTTGGTATACGAATATTGACTTCACTCCTACAATCCTAAGTATACGGGCAAAGAACCAGAGAGTAAAAACAGGTTTCTTCTTCCAATCCATAGAATACACAAGCCACATTCAACTGAATACCTCTTTAGCTAAGCTTTTCTCAAGTGGAAAGACAATCACGACATGCTCGCTAAATAAACAGTTGAATTTTTGGTAGAATACATAATTTCCAGATCTTTTTCCAATGTGCTAATTCCTGGTAGTTCTCATTACTCCTCTCAAAATCCACGGCCACACGATATCCTGACTTTACCAAATACTTATCGTGCTTGCTATGCTGTCTCACCCACTGATCAGGCTGGGGAATAATGCTCAAAAGAATTTTAATAATTGCATAACATCCCTTGTTATGAGCAGACCTTGGAGAACATCAATATTCCATACTGGAGAGTCTAGCAGAATGAGATCATTCACCTTCATATCCTCCAGCCCAGGATAAGCTAATGTTTCCATCCTAAAAGTAGCTCCTCCTCTAACCCATTCCTTCTACACATTGATACTCCTACAATCACCCACTTGCCACCTATACCCTTTCTCCAACACCACTCGCAAAGACTATATGCTCCTCCATGTATAACTTAGGTTATAACACAGTTTTGCATAAAAAAAATCCCCTAGAGGGAAATACCTTGCTTTGAGGACGCGGCTATCAAGAGTATTGGGTCTAGTAACAATGTTCCAACCCCGCTTTCCGAGCATTGCTAGATTGAAAAGCATGTATATTGCGAAATCCCATACCTCCTAGCTCCTTCCTTACACATAATCAATCCCAACAATACCAGTTGATTCCTTTACTGCCATCTGGCTTTGAAGCCCAACAAAACGAATTCATCATCCTTTGTAATTCCTCACATAAACATATAGAAAGAAGAAAAGTAGACATACAGTAAGTTGGGATTGCTTGAGCTACAGTTTTAACCAAGACTGTCCTACCTGCCTTCGATAATAGCTTCCCTATCCATCCTTACGTTCTTTTCCATAAACTTTCCCTCAAGAAGCTAAAAGTCATTTTTCTTCCTTCCAACTAGTGATGGCAACCCGAGATACTTTCCCGTGTTGAGAGAATTAGTAACTCCAAGAATCCTTGAAATTCTATGCCAACCCCTTTGTATGACATTTGAGCTAAAGAAGACACCAGACTTTTCCAAGTTAACATATTGGCTAGATGCATTCTCAAATTTTCTTAAAAATATTCTTGATCTCTCGGGCTTCCTCCTACATCCCCTAAAAAATAGAAAACTGTCATCTGTGAAGAACAAATGCAAAATGCAAGGCGCTCTTCTCGCTATTTTGTAGCCATGTATCACTCTTCTTCTTTCTGCAACCTGGATAAGAGCAAATAGACCTTCGGCACATATGATAAAGAGGTAAGGCGAGAGATGATTGCCTTGTCTAAGACCATGTGTAGGAAGTGAAAGCCTTACCTCTCTTCCATTAACCAAAGCCAAATAACTCACCATCGTAACACAAAGCATAATGAGGTCTATCCGGCCATATGCATTGCTAATATCTATTTTCATAGCCACTTCTCCTTTGCCGCTTTGCGCCTCTTATTTTTCTCTTTATATAATGAATTACTTCATAAGCGATCAAAATATTATCAGTGATACTCCTTCCCGGTACAAAAGCTAATTGAAAATCAGAAATAACTCCTGGAAGCCAATAGAGAACATTACGCAAAGATATAGCCCATAAATCCTTCATAGATATTGAAGTATCACACTTAGGAATTAAAGCCAATAGAGTGTTATTCAGAGAAGTAAGGAAAGCTTTACAAGATAACCAGTTGATACAAGTATTGGCAATTTCCTCTCCTATCATAGGCCAAGATTTTTGGAAAAACGCTACATTAAGACCATCAGGCCCTGGCGACATATCTAGATGTATTTGTCCAATTGCCATATTTGAATTCATCACAGCTAAATTGTGCCATCAATAGTTCATTATCAGCATCAGAGACTCTACCTTGGATGCATTTTAACACTTCATCTTATGAGGCTTCATCTGCTTTGTAAAGCTGATCAGAATAGCTCTTAGCAATTACATCCAAATTCTCCCATTCCTTATGCCAAGTACCATTCTCGTCATGCAATTTCTGAATGGTATTTCTGTGCTTTCTGTCCGATGCTACATCATGAAAGAATTTTGTATTTAGGTCTCCTCTTTGAAGCCAATGGCTTTTAGCACGCTGCCTCCCATGTGCTTCTTCTTGCATCAATAATGTACATAAAAGAGTCTTCTTTTTATTTAGCAACTGCACATCCTCACTTTTGGAACTGAATCTGAGCCCTTTCTATGTCAAGCTTCATCCTGTCAATATGTTCTCTAAACTGATGCATAGTCTTCTTCCCCCCCCCCCCCATTTAGCTAGTTTTAGTAGGCAGTGATCCAACTTCTCAATTAAAAGCCCATCCTGATTATTAGATAGAATATCACGAAGAATGTCATCAAATCCCAATTCCTACATCCACTTATTTTTAAACCGAACACAATGATCATTCACAACCTCCTTGAAGCAACCAACATCGAGAAAAGTAGGAGAGTTATTAGATATTAATACAGACATGTTTATCGATTTAGCCTCCTTAAATCTGTGAAACCAATCTTGAGAAGCAAAAGCTCTGTTTAATTTTTCTTGCACCTAAGTATGTGTGCCCCGGCTTTTTTCCCAAGTAAATATGAATCCTTGTATAGGAATATCAGTAAGTCTGCAATCAATTACTACCTCTCTAAAGCCTCGAATAAGATTGGCAGGGTGAGGTAGTCTTCTTTCCTTCTCATAATAATTAAGTAAATCGTTGAAATTGCCAATAATACACCACAACAAGTTCGATACTGCATGAAGATGACAAATTAAGTTCTAAGAGTCTTGCCAGCAAGTTCTTTCTGGGTAACCATAAAAGCCAGTTAACCTGCATCTCCCATTCTTTTCATCCTCAATAGTTACATCAATATAATTATTCGAATAGCCAGTAATAGAACATAAGCTTTTATTTTTCCAGAAAATTGCAAGGCCTCTGCCTCTGCCTTGACGGTTCACAGTAAGAGTACCTTCAAATTTTATTTGAATATGAACTTCTTCAATTTTATTGGCACATACTAAAGTTTCAAAAAGAAAAATTACATCGGGCTTACGAGAGTGTTCTACTTGTAATTCGAAATTACATTAATTTTTGTTAGAAAATCAGTAGTACAAGTTAATAAACAAAAGGTAAACAGAGACCACTGTCAGAAACAGAATATAAACAGAGACCACTGTAGGAAATAGAGAGTAAACAGAAGCCTTTGCAGGAAACATGAAGTAAATAGAAACTGAGGCCTATGTTTGACACAGTTTCTGTAAAACAGATTCGTCCCCAATACGCTGGACATCTATTTCCCAGAATACAACGGTCAAGACCTAGAGGAATAACGCTAG
This sequence comes from Nyctanthes arbor-tristis, assembly GCA_963692815.1. Taxonomy (NCBI): domain Eukaryota; kingdom Viridiplantae; phylum Streptophyta; class Magnoliopsida; order Lamiales; family Oleaceae; genus Nyctanthes; species Nyctanthes arbor-tristis. Next base: position 49,502 of record CAVNYN010202614.1, on the reverse strand, counting down.
AACAAACCTATGAAATTCCTACCTAGTTGAACCAAAAACCTTGCCTGAATAGTGTCATGAGAAGGAGGTTTAAGGAAAGAAAATGTGGAGAATTTGCCTGTTCCAAAAGGCCAGAAAATGGTCGTTTATATAGGAAAAATAAGGCATGTCAAAAGCCAAAAATTAAATGTAAATTCATTGGAGTTGAATGATAGGAACATCAACCCTCACAACTCTTCTCATTCTCGCACGTGATTTAAGTGTTAAAAAATTTCTTAGCTTATATTAGCAAAACTCGGTCAGATTATGTGCCACTTCCGGTCCGGCATTCGTGTATGCAGGTTGCCCTCGCACACAAGTTCAATGGTCCGAAGTATATTTCTGAGACAAACTTTGAGACTCAATTTCTTATTCACCCAACCGCCATTTTGGGCAAATAAATAGATGATTTCAAAGCTCTCGACAAGGAGAACAAAATCCGAATTCATATATAAAAAATTAGAAATCGGATACCACTAAAAGTTATGTCCAAAATGCCTATATTTCCAACAATTTTGTCACTAGTTGCTCGTATAATATTGTACTCGTATATATTATTTTTTAGGACAAATATGTATTTGCCGGTAGAAGTAGGTGGAATTGTTAGCTACTTGATTTGTTTTTAACAAAACCTAAATATTATAAGATGATTTATTGAAGATGCAGGCTGATCAATTTACCTAATCCAAATTAATGTTTTGTGAAGAGGGAGGTTCAAGTGGGGCTAAGAAAAACTAGTAAAAGAATAATTTAATTAATTCAATATAATAACTTAGTCGATTTTAATTCTTTTGTTTTGTATATTTCCACTTTATTTGGTAATTATTATTTTATTTTAAACCACAAAATTCTTTGACAATGTCTGTCCAAATTAGAAATGTACTTAGAGATGTGCACACAGAAATGGATAGTTTACTCAAATTATTTATTTTATAATCAGACAAACAGTGATATTGGCTTTCTTTCAAAGAATACTTTTTTTTCTTCTTCTTTATTGAGTACGAAAACCATGTTTTTAAACAAAATCAATAAAATGTTCAAATATTTTCAGATAATTGGTGATGACTGATGTATAATAGAAACCGCTACATAAAAAAAACTAACCGAATGTTCTATAAAAGTATGGTCTTTTTTACTTTAATAAATTTTTTCAATAAAATAATATCACTTAACAATCAATTATTTGCAAAACGTACTATAAACAGAGTTATTACCATCTAGCACGATAAAGTACATTAATCTATTGCAGCAATGTCAACTGATAATTCTTTGCCAAAAGTGAAAAATGATTACATGATACAATATTATGAAAGGTGTTTAGTACAAGAATAACGTTACGACATCTTCCATTTGTAAACAACTGTAAATGCTTCCCATTATAATTTAGGTTCTTTTCTTTTTTTTTTTTTTCCCTTTTTTAAATCTTAGACATGTTGGAGCACCTGATAACTTGGCCAAGTAAACCATCCTTCATCATTATTTTTAATGTTTAAGGTTTTTTAGTTATATAGATGTTGAAGCACTTGATAACTTGGCCAAGTAAACCATCCTTCATCATTATTTGTAATATTTAAGGTTCTTTAGTTATATATGTCTCTCTAGTCTCTCCCTCTCCACTTTTCTCGTTTCCTTCACTTGTCTCTCTTTTGTTATAGAATACAATTAAAATAATCTTAATTAACTCCATCCATGTATAAAAAAAAAAAATCCATCCAAATTCCATGACATACATTAGAGACGTTCTAAGAGCATCTTTAATGTGGATTGGTATCATATATTTGGATGAGCGAAAAGAAAACAAAAAGAATAATAAGTGGGTTTATTTCCCTTCGAAATTTTCTCAACCCTCGCCCCCCCCCCCCAAAACAAAAAACACAAAAAAAAAGGGAAAAACCATCCATGCATTTTATATCACACTTTTTCTTAAAAAAAAAAAAGGATGGATTATGGTTTGAAATAGCGCTCTTAAATGAGCTAATTGGCAATATGTCTTTATCCCTATCATTTGTAACTTGACTAATTGTCGTTAAAACTTTTCAACTGTAATTATTTTCGTTGAAATTAGTTAAGATTTCAGAGAACATTGGTGAAATTTACCCAATAATTAGACAAAAATTAATAAGAAAATTTTGAAGTCTACAAGAAATTCCACCATTTGCTCCGTTGTAGCCCTTGGCAAATTAAAAAAAAAAGGGAAAAAGAAGAAAAGAAAAGAAAAGAAATTCCACCATTTGCAATGCTGTGAATAATGATATGTATATTACATAATGGATTTAGGAATGCGTTAGTCATTGATTATAAGTCAATCCTTTCTTTAATGGAATACTCGACTGTGTAAATACGTGATTCTTCGAAATTACTATTAATTAAATTAAATTAAATACATAAATGTCAATCCTGTTTGGTGCAACAGAGAGAGAAAGAGGAATGGCGATCTAAAGGGCTGCAGGGTGCAGTCCCAATGTGTACCATTTTGGGTGAGGGGGATAATGTGGGAAATGGCTTAATTACACAGTGAAGGATATATATATATATATAGAGAGAGAGGTACAAAGGCCGGATGTTACTGGAATTTAAACATATTCTTCAAGAAGGTAATGCAGTTGCTGATTGCATCGCTGCTATGGGATATCAACGTCAAACTTCAGGAATTCTTAGAGAGCAACATGACACCAGAAATCTGAAGGGATTACTAAGATCAAATAGGCAGCATATCCCTTAATTATATTAGAAAGAGATAGGTTGAGATGTAATTGCATTGTTGAAAAGATTTTGTAGCTTGAGTTTGGAGGTAAGGCACATAAGTCTCCCCTTTGCTTGTAAAGTTTGGTTTTATTAATAATATATATACACACACACATATATATATATCTCTGTTGACGTTGGGTTTCGTCGTGGACCCAAGTCAGCAAAATGCGTGTGGTGTGGTGGTGAGGTTTGATTAGGGTTCCTTACGGAGCGTGGTCCAATATAATGTGAACGTGAGATAGGAGTGATTTAAATAACTATGTTGCAACAATTCCCCGAGTAATGTTCACCCATCAACTATGGGCGAGGTTACACCACCCACTTCTGACGTGCCACACACATAGCCGACACACATGGCGGCCATGTGTGTGCCACGTCCGGCCATGTCACCGCCACGTCAGAAATGGGCGAGACAGTAGGCAGGTGAAGAAAATTGAGAATTGTCCCCCTAAATTCTCTATTCTGGGCTAAAAAGGCTCCCCCTCTTTGGCACCCCAAGGCTTCTATTTATAGGTAGGCATCAGGGTGCTTTGGAAATTTTGCATAACTTGTTTGGACAAGAACTGGGTTGGAATACTAAAATACAAAGTTTAACTAACTTTTGTCCTAATAACTACTTATAACTACTAATTTCCTTGTGTGTCCCGAACGCGCATCCACACCCTAAAAAAGAATCCTAATCGGAATACCCTATTCAGGTACAATTTTTCCGATCTCAACTACATTCTGTGAGGCTTGCCACGTACATTTCCACTTTTGCTTGGCCACGTGTCTCTGATCGGCCTCACTGCTGTCCAGCTCACTTGAGGTCTTCTCATGAGAAGCATGTTACCAACAATGTCCCCATCATTCGCATCCGTCCCTGATGGCTTGAGGTTAGCCAATGCGAGCGATGTCTTCTAGGTTCATTTATCACTTCATTCCCTCAAGATTTTTGTCTTATAACCGGACCCGCCTCTTCTGATCCTTAGCATTGACTTTTCACTTAGTGTGCCACGTGGCGCTTACTGATTGGGTTGTCAAGTTATGGAAGCTTAATCTGGTGGCATTCTGACATGGGTGATGTAAGGGTTGTCAGGTCTGAAGGCGTCCTTTCGAATTTCGTGCACCCCCTACAAATAGGCAGTCATTTTCCATTCCGCAGTCATTTTCCATTCCATACGTTTGATCCTCTGCCTTCTCTCTAGAACTTTTCTCTCTCTAACTGACTAGGGTTCCAGATCGTCCTATTGATCGAACAATCACTTTAATCGTGTTCTTTTAGGCACAGTTTCATATCCCTTATTTTTCTTAATTTGTCTTCCAAAGGGACTATGCCGAAAATTAGAAGTAGCTATACCATTGTCAGTTCGGACCACAATAGCGACATAGGTGGTGAGGAAAATGTGGTAGGTCAAGAAGAAGCTTCTTCTTCTACCCGGTCCATGGATCATCCTGGCATTAATGAAGAATATGCCTCTAACCAGTCTACAGATCATCCTAACACAAATGAAAAATATGCTTCTGATAGGAACTCTGGATTGGAGATAACGGCTGGCTTCGGGGAGGTTGAGGGCACTGGACCAGTGGACGTATATGGGGATGAAGAAAGTGACGCTGGATATGAGGAAGATCATCCTACTGGGCATCTACCTAACAAGGCTCATTTAGGTTCGGAGATCGTTCCTCATAGGAAGGTTACCTGAGACGTTGTCCCTCTTCGGACCGTCCACGCCCCTCCAACTAGAACAGATGTTCCGTCAACTTCGAACCCTAGTAATGAAGGCATTCAATAGGCAACTATCGGGCTGAGATCTAGAGTCAGACAAGCCCAACTAGAAGCTTAGCATCAAGAATTTGGGGTCCTTGTGAATGTTCACTTTGTAGTTCCCCATCCAGCAGAAGAAGTGCACTGACCTCCGTCTCGCTATATAGCTTGTACAAGGCTGATGTTAAAAGTCGATCTAAGATTTCCCTTGCCTAGAATAGTGACAGACTACTTACGTTTTTAAGAATGGGACCGATCCAAATAGCCCCAAGCGGGTGGAAGATGATGCTTGCGTTCATTATTCTTTGGAAGGAGCTCAGCGAGCATACGCCCTCGTTAGAACATTTAACCAATTTTATCTCTTCAAGAGAGACAAGGCCGATTTGGGGTTTTACGATGCTACTGTACTTCTGAACTTGACAAATCCTATACTCTGCCTTTCAAACTCGATCAAAAATTGGAAATATGATTGATTCTGGGTCAGAGGAAAATAGAGATAAACCCCTAGGGATCCCTTGGACGATGAATCTACTGTTCTGGAAAAATTTATAATTTCCAGTGAGTGAAGTCTTTGTTTATTCGTTTCTTTTTCCGATCTCATTTAACTCATTTCTTTGACTCTTTCTTTAAATGCAATGAATGTCAAGGATTTCCAGATAAATGATCAGCTTGCACTTTTCTACAAACTCCTCTTAGAGGATTTTCCAGCTAGTATGGATTATAGGGAGATTCTTACCCTTCAAAACTTGTGGAAGTCTAGACTGACTACACCAACTGATCTCGAACTTCACCCAGAGGTTTCTCCAAGAGTTCCCAGTTAGCCTCGCTTCTTTGTTTACTTAGGCATTTTTCAGAAATTTTGCTCACTGATACGTGTCCTCTTTCTCTTCTTTTCAAAGGATGACATCCGTTACCGACCTCCTAAGAAAAAGAAATTAGAAGACGACATGAAAGCTGTGGCTGCCCTCAGAGCAAGAAAGGTAAGACAAAACGTCCGACCATATCTGGGAAGTCGCTTATAAAGGGACCTGGGGCTAATCCTTCCCAGGACCATGTTAAGAAAAGGGTGGCCATCCGACTCTGCCCTTTCAAAAACTTCCAAACCACTGTCTCCAATCTCTAAACCAAATTGGAGGTGGCAAGAGAAGAAGCTAGGGCCGGATACCAAATTGATGCTATGGCGTTTTGTAAATCCAAGTCATACAAGGCTGATCAGCTGGATTCGTACCTGATGGGCCAGAAGGAGGTCATCCAGAAGGTTAAGAAACTCCATCCCAATGCCGACCTTAGTTCTTTCATGGAGGGATACGAGAAACTTAATGCTGAGCACGAAATAAACTTTAAGAAGTAGAAGGAGGCTGGTCCCAACATTATAGTGGTGTGGGCCTTACTTGTCAAAAAGTGAGGCCCTAGCACCAATTGTTGACGTTGGGTTCTGACGCGGACTCAAGTCAACAAAATGTGTGTGATATAGTGGTGAGGTTTGATTAGGGTTCCTTACCGGAGCGTGGTCCGATGTGAACGTGAGATCATAGTGGTTTGATTAGAAATCGTGTTCACAAGTAAATAACTATATTTCAAGAATTTTTTCTCTAAATTCTCTATTTTAGATTAAAAAGCCTCCCCTTTTTTTGACAGCCCAAGGCCCCTATTTATAGGTAGGCATTATGGTGCTTTGGGAATTTTACATATCCTGTTCGGACAAGAACTAGGTTAGAATACTAAAATACAAAGTTTAACTGACTTTTGTCCTAGTAACTACTTATAACTATTAATTTCCTTCCATATTCCAGACGCACTTGCATGCCCTCCAAAAGAATCCTGATCGGAATTGGCCTCTGATGGGAATACGCTGTTCAGGTACAATTTGTCCGATCTCAACTACGTTCTGTGAGGCTTGCCACGTATACATTTATACACCACTTCTTTTCGGCCACATGTCTCTAATCGGCTCCACTGTCGTCCAGTTCACCAGGGGTCTTCTCGTGAGAAGTGGGGTGCCAACAATCTTAGGCTTGGATTTTCAAGTCGAACTATTTCCCCTAAAAAAAATATATTAGTCAAAAGCGATATAATTTCGCTAAAAGGTGGAGCAAAGGGATAGAAATGAAGAGGTTATGGGAAATTTAAGTGTAAAGGAATACATATTAGATAGAAATGATCTCCTCTGCTAGTGGGAGGAGATAAAGTCCATCGCTAATTTGACAATGTCACGTTATCGTCCTATTAATTCGAGTGTTGAGGTGGTAGTGCCTCACGATCACTCACTATCATAAAATGATGACATAGCACTACAATTTTAGCATCAAAACTGATGTGGCGCTAACATGAAAGTGTTACATTAACTGTAGGATTTGTATTTGCACAACAGTCTTATTAAGTGTGTGTTTGGGAGGCTTTTGAAAAAGCTAAAAGTGCCTAACATTTTTGTCAAAAAAATGAATTAGAAGTTTTATTAATTGCAAAATTTTGAGATCAAAATCGATGGATCAAAAAGAACAGGAAAAAAGAAGTAATTAAGGGAAAGAGAGATAATGAATTAATGTTGTAATGTTACAAATGTCTTCCTCAGCCACCACGTGTTCATTTGACAACAGAAAAGCTGCATGAACAATATGCCAATGGTACCTCTAACAACCAAGGTATCATTTGACCTTTAACATCCAATAATGTACCTCGCAGCCTTTCTTCCATAGTCTTACACCTATACGGGTGCCATTAAGTCACTTGCATGTTGTGACTGCATGTTTGCACTTATATATTTTATGCGACTGTATGCATACACGTTATCATAATTTTATTATAGCATACTCGTGTGTTTAAAAATGATCTACCGTCATATGTCTGTTGAGAGAAAATATTCAGTACTTAAGAGTACTTAAATATAATACTCCAGGCCAATTAGTAATTAACATATAGGTTCAAAGGTCTTATTCCACATGTGGGTTTTCATTGGCATAGTACTCTTAGAGCACTGATTTTTTCTGTCTGCTCAGATTATCCCATAGACACACACGTAATGGGAGATGTGGGTTGTTCTTTGATCTCTTACCATCTGTGCATCAATCGGGATTATTCCGTGGTTTTCATTGGCATAGTACTCTTAGAGCACTGAATTTTTCTGTCTACTCAGATTATCCCATAGACACACACGTAATAGGAGATGTGGGTTGTTCTTTGATCTCTTACCATATGTGCATCTATCGGGATTATTCCGTCGACATCTATAATGAGAGATGGAAACTATTCATGTGTCTCATGTAGCTTCATGTACCATAAAGTCATATGGGACATATCGTGGACATCTAATTAAATGAGTGTTAATTAGAAAATTATTGTTAAATGTGTGTATATACATATATATATATATATATATTACATGTGTGTGTATATTTGTGTGTGTGTGTATATATATATATATATATATATACAGAGAGAGAGAGAGAGAGAGAGAGAGGAAATTTGGGATTGATACGGATAAAAAGTCTTCTACTTGAAAGAAAGAAATGGGAAGCTGAAACTAGCTTTGTCTTTTGCCTCTTTTGCATTTAATTCCTTCATTCCCACCATAACCGACTCCCCCCCCCCCCTTGTGTTTATATGTCTGTATTCATCCTCATGAAGTTTTCTGAAGTGAAGAAATATGCCGTCTTTCGCTTGATAAATGGGTTTTTCTGCAACTACTCCTCCACTTGAGAATTCGAGAATTTCTTCCTCTAAATAATTTTATATACTTTTGTTATGGCTTCCTATAAAGATCAAAGCAATCAATCTTCTCAGAATCATGATCAGATGAAGCAAAGCAATCGGATCTCCTTCGGGATGATGCAGTCTTCTTCTTCTTCTTCACCGACCACCATTTGTCCTCCACCCAGCTTCATGTGATTTTCCAGCACCCTTGTTGAATTTTCTCATGAAAATTAATGGGTTTTTCCTTTTTGGATTTCTTAGTTAATTATATATTTCCTTTTTTGTGCAGAAGTAAAGAAAACAGTGTAGCTTATGATTTGGGAGAACTGGATCAAGCCCTCTTTCTGTATCTTGATGACCAAGATCATTCAACAAATGAAGAGCGGAAAGGTAGAAATTTTTAATTTTTAATTTTTATTTCAAATTAATATTCCTCTCGGTATAAAATCTGAACTATTCTTTGACCGGATGATCAGAAGGAAGTTTCAGTTTTCAAGAAAATAGGTTATGGATTCTTGTTTTCTGGTGCTTTGGCCCACAAAATTCAACAACCGCATAAAATTTTGTGATTGTACTTCCTCTCTTGTGTCTCTACCTAAACCCTCGTTAATGGCCTACTCTTTCTATAACCCTTTCTTGTTAGATCTCCCATATATATTTTCGAGTCCATCGATTGATAGAGAAGACACTCTTTCTCGTTTTTGTATAGTACGCAGTACCCGACTGAACTGAATTATGTCTTGAGTTAAACGTATTGAACACCTTATGGGTTTCTTTTTGAGTGCAGAGAATTCGGAGATGAGGCCACCTACTTTGAACATTTTCCCATCTCAACCCATGCATGTAGAGCCATCATCATCAACGAAGGTATATATCACAACAGTTGGAATATTTCTTCTTCTTGGAAACTTATAATTATTTTATTGTTAAATTATTGTCAAAAGCTAATGGGTTTGTTAATCTTAGCTTAATTGTTTTATAATTTAATTGATGATAGGCAAATGGTACGTCCAAGAAATCATCTGGGCCGTCTGTGGAGTTGTCTAACGCTAGAAACGATGTTGCTTCTGCTCCTCAACCTGCCAAAACAGTTAAGGTACGACTTAATAGTATCACAAATGATTACTACTCCACAGTACTCAATACATGCTAATTAGTTCAACACTAATAGTAGATTGATATGTGACAGTCCATTAATTGTACTGAAATGTACACACTTTTAATTCTAAACATGTGAATAGAACTGATTATATTTATGCATACAAATGTTGTGTACTTTTGGGTGAATGAAAAGTTGTATATATTTTCACTAATCTTTGTTTGTTACTTAAAATGTTTTCTTGGTTTTTTTGGCTTTCTCGGCTGTGATAGCGAGAGGGAAATGCCAAAGGTCCTGAACAAGATGGAGCAAAAACTCGAGACCCTAAGGTATATGTTAATTTCAAGGGGTGGTGGTTCATTCTTCGTAGCTCGATTATATATTTCATACAATTGGTTTCACGATTCGATCGTTAGGATGCCCTAAGATGGCCTTTGATGCTTACTTTTGTTTTTTCCTCTGTCGTTTTGGTATGTTTAAACATTAATATAAATATGATCCATGCAATGTTCAGACTTTGAGGAGGCTTGCTCAGAATAGAGAAGCAGCTAAGAAAAGCAGGATTAGGAAAAAGGCAAGTCCCAAGGAAAATATATAGACAAGAAATAATGTTAGTTATATGTATATATAATTATAAGAAATATCTTTCTCTCTATTTATTTGTGCAAAATCTCATTGTTTCTCTTCTCATTTACAGGCTTATGTTCAGCAGTTAGAATCAAGTCGAATGAGACTTGCTCAGTTAGAACAAGAATTACAAAGAGCAAGAAGCCATGTGAGAATCCCATCATTACTTTTCCAATGCTAATTATTCTTTTTTCAAAACGAATTTCAATGCCATGATAGTCCCTCTCCCACTCTCTATTGGTGCACGTCAATATATTGTGCCTATATAGGGCCTGCATCGATGCACGTCAATTGTTGGAGCTTATTGGGATTGCCAATCATTAATTCATTATGATAATTTAGTAATTAATTAACGTAATACTTTTGACATTAATATCCTTTTTTTATTTGTAAATAGTGTTAATTATTTGTTATAACAATGTTTGTGACTTAGGGGTTCTTTTTAGGAGGTGATCAAAATATTCCTGCTGGTACTATAAGCTCAGGTACCATTATAACCATAAGCTATGTTATACAAGTAGATCAAAAGTAGTGTGTGTATCTCATGAGACGTATTTGATGATCAGATGCTACAGTATTCGACATGGAGTATGCAAGATGGCTAGAGGAACATTATCGGCTAACGATGACGCTCCAGAGCGCAATGCATGAACATGTACCTGAAAGCGAGCTTCGAATCTTTGTAGATAACTGTTTGGCACACTATGATCAGGTGATGGACCTTAAAAGCATGATTACAAAATCCGACGTTTTCCACCTTGTTTCTGGCATATGGAAGACTCCGGCTGAACGTTGTTTCATGTGGATTGGAGGTTTCCGACCATCGGAGATCATCAAGGTACACACATGTATATCATAACCTCTTTTTGATCGATGATTATATATATTTAAGAATTTTATTTTTCAACAGACAGCATGTGCATGAAAACCAAGTTTTAAAAGCAAATGACCTTTCAAACCAAAACTCTAGATACGTGTACCATGCCCAAGAAAGTTAGTTACCTAATCTTTTACTCTGATATTATCATCATGATCAAAAATCAAAACCCTAACTAGAAATGACGAACACAAAATCTGATCGCCGCCAACCAAATTAATATATATATATATATATGTGTGTGTGTGTGTGTGTATATATGATCATAACCAAAATAAGGGAAATTAAAAAAAAAAAAAAAATTTTGCAAGACCACCTGCTTACGTAACTCTGTTCATTTTATTTGCAGATAGTATCGGGTCAAATAGAACCATTAACGGAGCAACAGCTGATGGGAATATTCGCGTTGCAGCAGTCGACAAGGGAGGCTGAAGACACTCTCTCGCAAGGACTCGAAAACCTTAATCAATCTCTCTCCAACACAATTATCTCGGACTCGCTCAGTTTTTCACCAGACATGAATGGTTTCATGGGACAAATGGCTTTGGCCATGACCAAACTCTCTACCTTTGAAAGTTTTGTTAGACAGGTACATGCGTGTGTGTTATACTTTTCTAATTCATTTCTTTTCTTTTTGGTGGTACATATATATCGAGTCCTTTTTTCTATAGATCAGTTTTAATGTGGATATAGTACGTTAAAAAATCAATCCTTTGAGGAGATTATAATTAACATAGAGTAGTTAAGACTTTGTGTCTATTAAATAAAATTAATAGAGTAGTCAACGTTAACTATATACAAAATTAATATATAGTGATTTACAATTTAAAATCTAAAATAAGTTCAACACAACAAATTCATTGTAACGTGCCTAGTGAGATTAGACAATTCATTTCATTTGTTTATATATGCCTTTAAGTAAGTCAACTTTACCTAATACATATACACGCTGATTATTATATTTTTCATTTTTAATTATGAGCTTAATTAATTATTATAATAATTGCTTAATATTGACTTACAGGCAGATGGTTTGAGGCACCAAACCCTTCACCGGCTACACCAGATTCTGACCACCCGCCAATCTGCTCGCTGTTTTCTGGCGATTGCCGAGTACTTCCACCGACTCCGGGCTCTCAGCTCCCTATGGGTCACCCGCCCCAGGTCGGAGTAAACCATCAACCCGCCATCTCATCATCTAATAACATGTTAATTTCTTCTATAGATCAATTTTAGATTTCTGCATGTATATAGATAGAAAGAATTAAGGCAGTGTCTGAATCAAAGATTATTTTACAAGTATATATAGAGAAGGTAACTTTTTCACCCTGCAATGTTTGCTCATTTTTCTTCATATGGGTTCTGACAATTATGCAGCCATCTCTGACTCAGAGAAATAGAGGGGGAAAACAGAAAATTCAATGAATAGAAAGCCGACGAAAACAAGCATTGAAACTATTAATTGCCAAACATTTGTTGTCGAAACCGTTTCCGAACGTCTAAAAAAGTTTTCTATTTTTAATGAAATGAAATCTAAAGGAAACTTTTAAGAGACTTTCATTAACTTTTAATGAAATTAAATTCCTAGGGCCCGCCTCAATTATTTTCTGATAATTGATTTTCGGAAAATTGTTTTTTTTTTTTTTTGGGGGGGGATGTATGATTGAAAAGTAAAAAAAAAAAAAAGTTACGAACTTACATTTATTATTATTTTAATATGTGAATATGTGGTTGGAAATGCATTTGAATGAAAATTGATTTTGAGAAAATCAAGTTCTATACATAGCCTAATTATAACAGCATCTCTAATGGGAATGTGTGGTCCTATGATGATCTGGAGATGAGAGATAGAGAGAAGATTATTATTTTAACAAAAAATTTGTGTAGAGAAAAAGAGAGAGAAAAGTTAAAAGATAGGAGAGACATAGAAAGAAATTTAAAAATAATATTAAAATAGTAAAAGAGGTGAAGAAGAAGGTGTATTTTGAGGCCTTACACAAGACACGAGAAGAAAAAAGTGAACAAATGGTGATATGAATGAGAGAATAGAAATTAAAAGAAAATGAAAATTAAAGGAAAATAAATAAAACTAATAAAAACACAAATATATATTAATTGAATCAACAAGATCGATGAACTTAGTAATCTTAAAGTTCATGATCATTTAAAAGACAACATAGATTCTTATATATAATCCTTCATTCATATATAAAATAATGGAAAAATTGACATTTCAGATTTGCTATTTTAATTTATTAGTGAAAAAGATTAACAAACAAAACAAATAGGTAAAATGGTTAATGTTTAGTCATTAAACTCAATGGTTATAGGCTCAAGTCTTCTCTAAATTCTTTTACAAAAACTTTTGTTAAAAAGAAAATGAACAGTTACTGCAAAATTTATTAAATAAAAAAGTGGGAAAATCGCGATACAAAATGTACAGAGACTTAAGTGGATTAATTAATATATAGATATAGATTTTTATTAAAAAGAAAAGGAACAGTTACCACAAAATTTACCAAATAAAAACGCAGGAAAATCGCTGTACAAAAGGTACCGAGACTTAAGTGGATTAATTGATATATAGATAGATATAGATTATGAAACCTACATGATTTTTCTATTTCTATCTCTCTCCTCAATAGAGCAAGTCCATAAATGGTGGTGGAGATAGGGTTGGATCGAGGGGAGCAACCCCTTGATGCATGGCAAAGCCCAAATTTGGGCTGGGCCTTTAGATTTTATTTTAGAGGAAATTACGTATCCCATCATTTTTTGGGGTCATGTTTCACATTTGCATGCAAGTTTTTTTCTTTTTTCTTTTTTTTTGCACTTTTACACTGTTTATTATCAGATTTACCCTCCACATTTTTAGGTGTTAAATATTTATTATTAGATTTATTAATTATTTTATAATATCTTAATGTAATCTTTTATTTATATTTTACATAATATGAATGTAGTCTAATAGATTTAGATCTGATTCTCATAGATTTATTTGTAGTGATTGAATTTTAAATTTACTCATTATCCTTTTTTACTGGAAAATTGCCATTTTTTTATTTCCCTATTGTGATATATTTTTTTAATATATACCATGCGTACCTAGAAGGTATTTAATTAGTTTATTTATGTTTTTAATTAATAATAATTAATAAAATTTTATTAACTAATTAGAAAAAGGTTAATATGACCGTTAAAAGTTGCACGGTTAACCGCTAATTAAAAAAGATTAATATGGTTTATTTAGAATTTAGTTGTCTTTGTAAACCCCCAAAAAAAAAATTAGATGCGTGATGAAAAGTTGTATGAATTTAATAGATTTCGATCTAATTCTCATGGATTTTTTAGTGATTGAATTTTAAATTTATTCATTTTCCTTTTTTACTGGAAAATTGTCCTTTTTTTTATTTCCCTATCATTATAATATATTTTTCTAATATATAACATAAGTATCTAGAAGGTATTTAACTAGTTTATTTTAACTTTTTAATTAACAATAATTAATAACAATTTATTAACTAATTAAAAAATGTTAATACGACCGCTAAAAGTTGTATGGTTGGCTGCTAATTAAAAAAGCGTTACTATGGCTTATTTAGAATTTACATGTCATTGTAGTTCTTCCCCCCAATAGAATTTAGATGTATTATCAAAAGATGTATGATACATGATTGCCACAAAAAAAAAAAAGTTGTGTGATACATGATTGTAATACTAAATATTTTGATATCAATGACTGCTATTAATTTACATTATCGATTTCCAAAATAAATCATGATAATTTGCAGATAATACATTATCAAAAGTTCTATGACACATGGTTATGATACTGAATATTTTGATACGTAATATCCTGTAAGTAATAAATATAAAGTTATAGGGTACGTGGCAATGATATTGAATATTTTGATACGTTGATTTGATATAAATGATTGCTACCAATTTACGATACTGAATATTTTATTACGCTAATTTAATATATTGATTTGATGCATCCCACGTCCCATCATTCAGTATAGCTCGACTTTCTCTTTTAACATCTCGTTCAATTTTTCTTCACCCCATTTTTTCCTGACTGAGCATCTAATATTTTATCAGCAATTTCCCTTTATGCATTGAGAAGAATTGTCATCTCATATAGCTTTCTCGGATCTTTCTGGTCATCCTCCATCCAAGAAGCAGTATTTAGTGGGAGATTCAACTCCCCCCCAATTCTCAGGTCGTGATGGAGGATCAAGCTTCATGACTTCTGCCTCCAGAACTTTTTTCGCATTGGAGGATCAACGAGTTCTATTGTTTTTCAGAATTTCCAATTCTGAGTGTACCTTATCGATTATATATATATATATATATATATATACATGGTTTGTTATCCACAATTGCGGGACTCTTATCCCGTTTGAAATATACCCGTGATATCCCAGGAAATCTAGACAAATCTATTGATTTTTCTGTTATTACTTGTATTTTTTTATTTTATTTAATCTCCAATTGATTTTATTATCAGATCTACCCATATGTATTTTTGAGAGAATCAAGTGTATTTTTGCTATTTTAATGTTCACTTGTGCAAAGATGAAGTGGCTATCAATTCTAGACTCAAATATCTAAAGCACCCTTTATTTTATTTTGTTTTATTTTTTATATTTACATTGTTGGGTCAGGAGGAAAAGATTTGGTAAAAGAATTTGGCTAGGGGAACCAAAGCTTAAGACCCGACCCAATTACTTTAATACTTATGATATCCCCTTTTATTCTACTTTCACTACTACAAAAAAACTATAATAGGCGTCAGTTGTAATAATGAATAGGCATCAGTTGTGACGTAGACATCTGTACAGGAAACGCTCATTCTCATAGTATACGCGTAGGTTGCTAGCCGACGCCTAAAGTTAACAATAGGCGTCGGTTGTTAATGTACAACCGACGCCTAAAGTCTACTTAAAAAAAAATTTAATGAAATAAAGAATAAATGTCGGTTGTTAATGTACAATGGACGCCTAAAGTCTACTTAAAAAAAATTAAATCAAATAAAGAATAGGCGTCGGTTGCACAGTAACAACCGACACCTATTACTAACTTTAGACGTCTGTTGTACAGTAACAACCGACACCTATTCTTCCTTCTTTTTTTTTTTGGAGAATCTCTTCATAGAATCTCAGCAAGAATAATAAACACACTTATTCGGTGTTCTAAAAATTTTATCCGTGCAATAAATAGAATGCGTAAAAAAATAGAAAATGCTCAACAAGCTTAATTCGACTTAGAAAACACAAAATAATGGCTCTAAAGAAAACATATTTGGTATCTAAATGAAATACTTCTAAAACTTTTCATATCTAATTCATCTTCAAAGGAAGCTAAACTTAAATCTAATGACAAAAAGAGGAGGAAGAAGATATAGCAATGGAGAAAACATGAAAAGAGTTGAGGGTTTTGAGAGATGAAGAGCCAGCCATATATTTTTTCTCTAGTTAGGAATTAATAACGCGTCTTGTAAAAGAGAATATTTTATAGGAATATGCACTAATATAGGCGTCGGTTCCTATAGAAGAACCGACGCCCATTCGCAAAAAAATTAATTTTTTGAATTTTTTTTTCAAATTTAATTGAAATCTGAAGTTGAAACTATAGGCGTCGGTTTCTATGAAGGAACCAACACCTATAGTGTTTAAATTTCAAATTTGAAAATTTCAAATTTTTAGGCGTCGGTTCTTTCGTAGGAACTGACAACTATTGTTTGACTATAGGCGTCGGTTTATTTTCTTCCGTAAGAACTAACGCCTATTGTTTGACTATAGGCGTCGGTTTATTTTCTTCCGTAAGAATTGACGCCTATTGTTTGACTATTGAGGAACCGACGCCTATTGTTTGACTATTGTTTGACTCAAGGAACCGACGCCTATTATTTAGCCGAAATTTTCAAAAATGCCACCACCTTGTCTTTGCGCGTTGCTTTTTGAATAAACCGACGCGTATTCCCCTTTTTTTGTCTATTCTGTTGTAGTGCTCCAATATGCACTCTAATATGCCATGCTGGCTGCACCACTTATTAGAGATAATTTAAGATCTAACTGCCAATGTACCTCGCCCCGAAGTTTCTCGGTTGTGTGTGTATATGTGTGTGTGTGTGTAATCCAAATCCCCGAAGTTTCCCAATCATAAATCATGTAATCCGAATTTCTTCTACTCTAAAGATTAAAGTAGTGAAATAAGTTTTTAATGATACAAAAAAATTTATGTGGTTAATCAAACAAAAAATAAAATAAAATAAAAACTTTAGTCATCCCTGCAATTCTTAGTTCTCTATTATTTGATTTGATATAAGTCACTTTTTTTGTGAAAAAATCACATGTATGAAAATTTAAGCATTTTAACCACTTTTATACGAAATTCGAATTATTGATAAAATGATAACTTTTAAAACTTGCAACTTGTAAATGTTTATACATTTTAAAGTGATAGCATAGAAATTTAATGTAGAGAATTAATATTTTTAAATTGCAAAAACTATATGAATATATTTTAAATATATTATGGATACATAGAAGTAACAGAAATAAGTATAGCCTCCCAACCACGAGGTAACGGGTTCGAACTCTCCCCTATGCAAAATTCTAAACGAATTAGTTTCATCAAGCAGGGTCAGGTCATGGGCAAGGGTTTGGCAAACGGGTTTGGTAATGTATGTAGGCATGGGGTGCTGGTTCGGCAAGTGGGCTTAGAAGGGTATTTCGGGTCAACTTACCGTGTTCGGTTCGGATGGCTTTAAAATTACAAATTATTTTTTTCAACTATTTATGTTGTCTGTCGGTGATTTTTGACGGAAGGCCTTCCCATCAGAAAATACCGACAATAACCAACGGCTGTTCGAATTTACCGATAAAGCTTAGCCATCGGTGTTTACTGGTGGACATGGATCGTTTGTCTAAAATCACGGACAAGCCTATCACCGATCAATTTTGACTATCGGTACAAGCGCATTTTTTAGTAGTGTGGGTATTTAGTATGAAATATTCACTCCTGCCAAATTAAAAAATTTCAGGTTTCGAAGCCAGTAGTGGAACAACGAGCGATCGCTATAATTTTTTGGGTTAGATTATTATTATGTTGGCGATCGTTTGAATTTTTTTATTAAACTAATATATATATGTATATATAAAATAGCACATTTATCCAATTCACACTACAATGGAATAGACCAAAAAAAAAAAGGAAATGCACATCGGTTTGTTCAAAAAGCGATGAGTAAAGAAAAGACGGTGACATTTTGAAAATTTTGACAAACCAATACACGTCAGTTTCTGCTAGAAACCGATGTGGATATACACCAGCTAAACAATACAAGGAACCGACACGTATTCTAATCGAATTCAAAAGTTTAAAGCAGTACGCTAAACAATACGGGTCGGTTCTTTGAATTGACGCGTATTCCAATCGAATTCAAAATTTAAAACAGTACGCATATAACTCATCCGAATGTAAATCCCCAAATTCAATTTTTTTCCTTCTACCCCAAAAATCTGACCGAGGCTATTCAATCCAACGGCGGTGCAATCATTTCCGGTGTGTTAAAATCCCCCATTTCTGTTGTCTCTCATGTCCACCATTTCCGACGTCTAGAAGTATGCAATTTCCACCACGCTGCTTCGAAGTCGATCTACTAGCAATATCGGAGCCTCCATTTTCGACCCATTGAATTTGCTCATCATTTTCTACATTCAAGTTTGAAGTGATTTTTAAGTATAAAGTAAGAAAACGTTGCAAATATTTGCTTGATTGAGGGAACATTTTGCTTAAATTTTGGGAATTAGGATTATAGGGTTTGCGTATAATTTGTTAGCATGAAATTTGTTGATTTTAGTTGATATATGTAATTTCTTGGGCATTGTTTGCTAAATATATTTATACATTGTTATGGGTACACAAGATTTTTTAGAATTCATGAATTTATGATATTTTTATAGGTGCACACCATATGTTGGAAAAAATGCCTCAAAGAATTTTTTTTTTTTTTTTTTTTGGGAAAGTTGATGCATTGTCTAGAGGGATTGATAACTAAAATTGTAATATGAATATATATATATATATATATATATAGTTAAAAAGCATTGATAGACAAAAAAACTAACAAAATCACATAATGTAATTTCTTTGATTAAATTTGTTATGCAAATTAATACAGAATTAACAAGACAAGTAAGTTAGGAAAATCAAAAAATGAAATAGGCACCAGTTGTTGTCCAAAAACCGATGCCTATTGTGCACAATAGGCGTTAGTTCCTCCTCTGCAACTGATGCCTATTGTGCACAATAGACATCGGTTTTTGGACAACAACCGACACCTATTGTACACTTTAGGCGTCGCCCAAAAATCGACGCGTATTACCCTTACTACATGCGTCGCTGTCAATAGCATCGCCTTTAAAATTGACGCGTATTCATCAATACAACCGACACCTAAAGTGCTATTTAGTAGTTTGCAATTGTAAAATTGTCTGTCACAATTTGCTGATTTTCCTACATAATGCTCTATCTGGCACCATTGCTTATATACTATATCACATTGGTTGTCACTTTTCACAAAAAAATTATTACAAATATAATGATAAAGGATTGAACTCATGACGTACATGTTAAAAAATGAGTGATGCTATTTATCTAATATCATTATATTGGAGGATATCTTGATATGCATAAATACATGGGGTTCTCATTTATTCAATGACCAATAAGGGAATGACAACTAGACTGGAGAAAGATCTCCAGTCTAGATAAATAACATTATTCTTAAAAAATAGCATTTAAACCATTGGGCTAATTTTTTTATTTTTTTTTGTTAACCATTTTCATTTATATATCAGTATTCTTGTTTGTTTTCACTCAAAAAATGTTATTATTAATCACATATATTTGAAGCAAATTATATTGACACTACGTTTTTTAGTAATCTCACCACATTTTTTCAGATATACTAAAATGGTCAAAATTAAAATGACATAAATAATCATCTCATTCTTAACAATTATAAATGTTTTTCCCCTCCTATCTTCTTCCCCCTACATGTACCACAAAAACCCTAACCTATCCATTTAGTTTTTCTAATAAAAAGTTGTAAGAATCGAAAAGAAAAATTTTCTTTACTTTGTAGAAAAATAAATCATCAGGAATTATTACCCCCCTCCCAAAATGATAAGCCAGTTTTTCTGCAACATCTTTAGCTATTTTGTCTGCAACGTTTCTAAATTCACAGAAGTATGAAATTGGATTTATGGAAGAAATAAAGAATAGTTTAATTAATGTTATAATTTCATAGAAAAAGTAGAATTGAAAATTTTGCTCCTATTCATGGAATATATTACTATGTTGGCTTAAAGGAATATAGGATATGATTGCCCACTGAAGATGTAGAAATGCTTTAACCATTATATTTAATTAAAAACAAAGAAAATAATCTCTTTTAGGCATAAAATTTTTGAACGTTTTGAAGCCGAAAATAAAATACATTCCCCAATCTTGTTGGATTTATGTGTAAACATGAATGTGGATATTTTTCTTTCTCTTTTATTCGAATTCCTCTAACGTAGATTAGCCGAATAGGGAAAAATAACATAATTTTTTATTGCTATCTTCAAGTTCATGTTCTCGAGACTCAATAATTCCTTCAAAAATCACGTTTTGTTTTTGGCCAAGAGTTACGAAATGAATAAATTGTGGTTTGAAAAATCTTTATCCCTTCTATTATTATATAATTAAAGTAAATATTTAAGAGGTTAGGCATACATTTGAAAAATAGTTAGTTGAGTAGTTATAAAAATTATTTTTCAATTGTGATACTGTGTTTATAATATGGTGTGATGAAGAAAAAATGTAGTGGTAATATTACTCATACTTGAATTAGCAACCGAGTTAACAGTGATACACCTGTTGAACCAGAAACACATTAGCCTAGTACAATTACCGGATTAATGACCGACTCAATATTGAAAACTATTGTTGAGTTCATGTTTCCACTACAATAACTCTAGTGCATGCAAGGAATTGCAATCAAAGATAATTTCCTAAATTAAAACCTGTGTAGCTCCCGTCTGGTTGTCACTTTTCATAAAAATATTGTTACAAATCTAAAGTGAATGATTGAACTCATGATCTATGTGTCAAGAAGTATCTTTTAAACCATTATGCCAACTCTTTTTTCTTTTTTTTAATAATTTTCATTTATATATCACTATTTTCGCGTGTTTCCACTCAAACAACTATTATCATTAACCACATAGACTTGAATTGGCAACCGAGTTAGCAATGAGCCACTGATTGAACAAGAAACCTATTAACTCAGTATAGTCACCGAGTCAATATTGAAAACTATGACTGAGTTCATGATAAGGCATTTAAAGACTGAGTTCACCGAGTCAATGACCGAGTCAAGATTGAAATCTAGGATATAGTGAGTCTAGATTCAAATATTGTATTTAAAGACGTTTTCATAATTTATATTTGTTGAAATAAGTTACATATTTTAATACTCAAATGAAATTGTTGACTTGAGGTATTATATGTGTATCCTAATATTCATCGTCACTCTACAACTATTGTTATATTTCGATTCTAATTTGTTGGTGGTTTATTCTGTTCATTGCACGAGTGCTACTGATCCAAATAGCTACTCTGATGGCATAGGTGTTCAAAAATCCAATAGAAAAGGAATTGATGTTAATATTCTATACTTGATGAAGTTATATAATTTTAAGGAACAATAAACTGTGCAACTTAGACATTTATATTATTACTTTGAAGATTTGTCAAATTAGGATGATTTATATAAAGTCGATAAAAAGTAACAATTTATGGAGAATCAAGAATTGTTGAGTATTTTGTGCAAGATTCTCGAATATAAGTTAAAATTTTCTTTTTTATATTTTGTATTAAGTTTTGTTGGAAAGTATTTATAGTTTTATCATTGCAATTGTTTATATATGTTTGTTATATAATAGGTGTATGACTCATTGGTATTTTCATTTGTACTGTATGTTTTATGGAACTAACTACTAGACTTTCGATTTATATGGCGTATGAGTCCAACTAAATATATGATATTTCAATAGTTAGGGATTCGATTTTTTGAAATCAATTATAGTGAATTGAGTGGTTTGTGCGCCAGTTCTTGTGATATAGGAGTGATTGTAACAGAATCTTCTGAAAAATAAATTGGTCTGCAAAAAAAAAAGAAAAAAAGATTGATTGGCAGGAGACAATAAGACCCTCCACAGCCATATGTTCTGTATAACTATTTCCATTTTTTATTATTTCAAACAATAAAAATAATAGTTATTTTTTAAACATACTTTTTTATATCTCTTGATAACTATTATATTTCTATTATTGTCTTCCACTATTGATATAAATCAATGAATATTTTGTTATTTTTGCAATGGATTCAAAGGATATTTGTACATATTTCCTTAATATTTAGACTGCTAATGATTAAATGTACTATAACATTTCCATTATGTGGCATTTTTTAATGGTTTTGGATTTTAATTATCTAACCGTAAATTGTAAGACATGGATGCATTCCGTAATACCAGTTTGGAATTCAACTAATAATTCCCTGATTTTAGTGTAGGTTGCACACCATGAGAGATTAAATTCTGTAATGCAGACCCATAATGCTGGATTTCATTAGGCAATAAATTTTATCTCAATTTTTTTATTCACTACACACATTACCAATCAAAAATCTTTTAATTGCTTCTCCTAATTGTATATATGAAACATATATATGTGCTAGTTATTCGAATAAAGTATCATGAATACAATCTGAGTCATAATTTTCTTTATATTAACATATGTAATGCGAGTTTCGATATATGAGTTGACACATGCTCTTGAAAACAATTAAAATACAAAATAGAGAAGTCATTATATACTGCTAGCCAGCATAGGATGCACATAACATCATACAAGTCGTGTATTTTAGTTTCTTTGTGACATCAACCCTAATAAACACAATTGCGTACGCTATATTTTATGTATGAAATTTCTCTAAAACTCTATCCATACAATACATGGGTGAAAATATAGTTAAATATCAAAACTTTAACGGGGTGGGTCAAGTCAGGAAAGACCCGTCCTTGTCCCACTAAGCAATTAGAGTGCACACTTGCACCCTGTCTCCACCCCATTAATTAACAGGGTGGGTATTCTTCCCCCATTCGGGCCGGGTCCACCTGATAGAAAGTAATTGTTTCAAATATTCATTCCTAAAATTTTGAACTACAAATTACTCCATTTGTCTCCAATATATGGTTCACTTTATTATTTCACAAAGATTAAGAAATACATTGAAAAGGCATATTTTGTAATTCGTTTTCCTAATTTGTCCCTATTTAATGAGTAGAATTTAAAACTGATAATTATAATTAAATTATATTAAATAGAGATAGATTTGTAAAGTAATGCTAAATTAGACTTTTTAATATAAAAAGAGGAAAATATATTTGGAACATCTCAAAAAGGAAAATGAGATCAAATAATCGGGACAGAGGGAGTATAAGTGAACCCCTAACTCTTAAGCTATATACGCATTTACATTTTGTACACCAGTTGTAGTACATGGAAAGATGCACTAAATGATCTTCTAATTTTTTTTTTTGGCAAACAAATGATCTTTTAATTTTAGACCTACACATATACTCCCTCCGTCCTGATTATATAGTTCATGTTGTCTTTTTGGGGTATTCCAATTATATAGTTATTTTCTTTATTAAGAAGTCTAAAATTGCATTATTTTACTAACTTACCTTCATTTAATACTTAGTTAAAACTATCAATTTTAAATTCTACTCATTAAATAAAGGTAAATTAAGAACACAGATTAGAAAATATATATTTTCAATTCAATTCTTAATTCACGTGAAGTAGCAAAGTGATTGGTTGGCTGTTTCATTTATTTTCCCTTTTCTTTTTTTTTCTTTCTTTAATTTTTTTTGTATTTGTACATCACTAGTATATTACCCGTGCATTGCATGAGTTCATAAAAAAAGATAATTTTTTTTAGCAAATTTGATTATGCTACACAAATTTGACTAATTACAATGTTTTTTTAGCAACTTTATAGAATAGGTTTTTACACGTGTAAGTAGCCAATAATATAATACAGTCGTACATAACTAACAAAAATATAGCGTCAAGACATTTGTAGTCTAGTGACACCATTGTTGATTATTTACACTTTTGATCAAAGGTTTGATTCCTCTACCCTACAATCCCCCCGTAATATCAAAAAAAAAAAATATATATATATAGCAAATTATTATCCTCAAAAGTAATGAAGTCATTAACGATGTTGGATGTAAAGCACATGATAATTTAAATGCTTAATAACGGATTACTTTTATTCAATCATACAATAATGTACAATATAGTTACTCTAAATCCTGGGATGATAATTTGATTCAATGACCAACAGACATGTGAGCGCCCCGCCCCTACTTCTATCCCACCCCACTTAATGAGGTTCGAGGGGTGGGCATTTGCCCCATGACGGGTTTTAGGTAAGGATGACTCAGCCCATCATTATAATTATGTAGATGAGTTCTAAGAAACTAAAGTGCTAGATTAATTGAACTCAAACATTTATAATAATAAAAATGTGGACTTTATATTTTTTTAATCTTTTCCTGACTAAGTATTAATTTTACGAATAAAAATTGTTGTTCAAAAAATAAAATAAAAAATAAATGGGTCAATAATGAGTCTTAAAATTTACATGCCCCACCATGCGAAACTCGCCCTCACACACTAATATGTGGGGCATGTTCGAGGCATAGCTGATCCCGGAGCCCACCATAGTGTCATTCCTACTCAAATTTTTGATAATTTATATTTCTTTGAAAATTATATTCATTGTTGTCCAACCTTTAAAAATAAAGTTTTTTTATTTATGTTAGGCTTGAGTTAGAATACCCAACCCATATAAACCCAATCCAACCCAACTCGCAATTAATTTACTAATAAATAAATGTACTATTGTCGATTTTATCCCACAAGTGGACGGATCGTTCACAAGTAATATAATAGTGAATATAGAGTGTCGAACTCATGAGAACTGAATCTACTAAATTTCACTTTAATTGATATCGGCTTTAATTAAAAGAAACACAATTAAAATTTGAGAAATAATTTTTAAGAGAATAAAATTTATTTACAAAATATAAACAACTAAAATAATTTACAAATAAAAGGAAACAATTAAACTATACGTGCTAGGATTACAAATCCAAACCATTCGTCACTCGTTTTCGAACAATCCTCATTATATGTTGACAATCGTTGTTCCTTATGTGTCAATTTGCTCTCTCGATACAAATTAAACATGTTTTTACCTATGATCAAACTATATATCTATGATGGAAGTGAATAGGTAAAAAAAAGCAATAAATAAACTAGAACATCACAAAAGATTGCATTAAGCATTGAAGTATATCTCTATCTCCTATATGACTTAATGTTGTTTATTATTTGAGCTAGATACCTACATAAATCCCTAAACTGTGCTAAAACTTATCACTTTATAGGATATCAAATAATGAAATAATAAACAATCAACAATAATGAGAATATTGCTTAAGTTAAAAATCAATGATCCAATATTAATCAAAAGCACCTCTCTCGATGGGCAATTGATTCTATACTTACATGTGAACTTAATTATCTTTAATTAAATTGTGAACACATAAACATGCATTAAATCACAAAGATCATCATGTAACGATTTCACAAGGCATATTGACATAGACAATTAGCATATGTTTATTACCATTTGCTAATTTATATCGAATCTCTCGAAAGCAATATAAATCACAAATACGAATTAATGATGATTAAGCATTAAAACAGACATATGAGTGAATAATAAACAATTAACCTAATAGTAAATAATAAAAACGAGTAATTTATTCAAAACTAACTAATGGTTAATAAGGTTTCATTATAACTCTAGCACAAAACAATTAGCCTAACATCACAAGAAAAAGAAAACAACACTAAAGATTAGAATTCAAAACCCGAATGAGACGAATCTACGATAAATTTCACCTTGTCTCTTCCTCCACAGAAGGCTCTCGATCACGACACTCGGCTCCACACCTCCTCACGGTTGTTCCTCCTCACTACTCTTGCTCCTCACATTGCTTCAATTACATGTATACATAATAACTCCAATTGGGCCACACTCCTCCTTACAAGCCTACAGGAACAATGAAATATATGATTAACTTTCAACCAAAATTTGCATTGTTTTTCCTTACAGTTTTAAACTTATTCACCATGGTCCCTAGAGCTTTGACACAATGCAAAGTGCTCTATTTACTTCTAAAAAACTACAAATTAATCCCTATTCCTCTATTTTCTTCTCCAATTGCTTTTAATTGGGTCCAAACCTAAAATATACAAAAATAAACAAATGTAAGTAGAAAATTGAGGAAACACAATGATTAAAGCATAATTTTAATGGACCAAGATAAGTACAAAATTGTACTTATCAAATTCCGCCATACTTAAACTATTGTTCGTCCTCGAACCATAAAAATTAAAAGAACTCATTAGCACAAAAAGAACAAAAATAATACGTAAAACACGCATGTCAGCTTTCCAGCTTGTATCATCCATCATATGGCATAAAACATTGCAACTAGAAGTAAACTCGTCTAATGCTCGACTAAATAATATGCATATTCAAATCCACCATCATACATCTTTGATCAGGCATCCCAAACCACAACAATCTAATATATACTTAATTACCCTCTCGTGAGAGGCTCACATCCCCAAACTTAATTTTTTCTTTTCTCACTTCCCTTTTTTTTCATAAAGATATATGTTATAGGTTTTAATTTCTCACCTCAATGAAGTACCAAGTTGCTTTATGTCTTACCATAAAAAATACTAGTTTAGTAAATGAAGATTCTCCAAATTTTGAGTGTCCCAACCTAACCTTCCTAACATCTACTGGACAGTCACACTCACTCGTTATCTACATCTCCAAAGTTTGAAGTACAGTCTTGCTCTGATTATGCTAATTACTTATTTATTTTCTCACATTTTTCCGTGTTTTTGAATTTTTTTCTCAGTTCATTTTTCTACTTTTCTTTTTTTCAATCTTTTTTTTCCTTTGATTTTTCTTCTTTTTTTTTTATAGCCTCATATGTCTTATGTGCAATTCATCTCTCTACTGACCCAGGGCACTGGGTTTAAAAGACTCCTAAGAACTTAATTGCTCGAGTCATACAAGATTCAAAGAGCGGTAAAAACACATCGAAGGCTTTTCTTTTGTTCCTTCATTTTTTTTGTCCTAACATGTCTATGCAAGACTTAAAAAACATGGATGAGATCACTAGCATCTGGTCATTGCCTAACTCCTATTGGTGAGTCAAAAACACTATACACAAATAATCAACATGCACAGAATCCACAGCAACCTTACTAGTAACTTTAAAGCTCAGTCTCCCCCAAACTTAGACCTAAATAGATTTGGAAAATAAGAACAATATAAAGGGTAAAGTATTCTAATATTCTGCTTTAACTAGTATCTAAGATATAATTATCCAACCAAAGTATAGACTATAGTGACTTATGCCAAATAAAGGTCATGTCTCACATGGACAATTAATTCTAACCAATAAGATCATGTAGCAATGCTCCATTCTAGATTATGGACAATACAAGATTATAGATATTCAATCAGACTAGTAGGCAAAACAATCAAATACACAAACAATTTTTTTTTTTGTACTTTCCAAATTTTATTTAAGATTTATTTTCTACGAATAAAATCACAATAAAAACCCGATTCTAAGGAGAAATAAAGAACAAAATTTAAGAGCATCCCATAACTCCCGCAAACTTAATGTACACATTGTCGCCAATGTGTAAAATATAGATGAACAAGAAAGGGTTGAGGTACTCCTCAATGAACTGTTGATAGACCGATTGTACTTTTAAAGCCAAACAAGTCCATTCCTGATCAACGGGCATTAGTACTGACATGGGCATGTCATCCTCATCGATCCCAGCTAATTTAAAACATCCAACCATTTAACTTTTTGCTTATTGATGAATATTTCCAGAGGCTTGTGTTCCTCATTGAAGTCTGAGAATCTCCGATACCATGCCATGATTTTTATCTCCTAATTTTCCTCTATTCCCTGACAGTAGTAAAACAAAGAAAAACAAGTAGATCAACTGAAAAATATAAGAGAGAAAAAAATAAAAATAAAGCTAAAATCAACTAAAGAGAAAAAAAAGTAAAAAATACAGTCCCTGACAACGGCCCCCAAAACTTGTTGTCAATTTTATCCTGCTGGTGAATAGATCGTTAACAAGTAATATAATAGTGAATATAGAGTGTCGAACCTACGACGACTGAATATACTAAATTGGTCACTAAAACCAGTGATCAACGCGGGTCAATGGTCAACGGAGGTCAAGGGATATGCCGTCTGTAGAAGCAGTTCACTGAGCCTCCTCAAGGTTAAGCGACCTAGCGACCTAATTTGCTCAGGTTCAAAAAGAAGTAACCTAACAACCTGGCTACCTGAATTCTCCAGGTCCAAGAACGGGTAGGCGACCTGGGGAGGCCACTAGGCCGCTCTAGTCCGGGGGAAACAAGCACGTGACCCAAAAGGATGCCAGCTAAGCAACAACTACCAGGCCCACATACA
The DNA here is from genome assembly GCA_963692815.1 of Nyctanthes arbor-tristis. NCBI lineage: Eukaryota > Viridiplantae > Streptophyta > Magnoliopsida > Lamiales > Oleaceae > Nyctanthes > Nyctanthes arbor-tristis. The sequence continues at coordinate 20,970 of CAVNYN010202614.1, read as the reverse complement.
GAGCCTCACCACTTGCAGCTGATGGGACTTCAACATTAAATGCACAGACGGCGTTTATCTGCCCCACACAAAATTAGGACAGCCATTAGTCAAAAAGTAAAGGCTAATCCCAGTCGATTTGACCCTTGTTCATCCTTGTGGACTTAGCATTAAATGCATGTAATCATTAACTACATGTAGTCATATGCTATAAACAAGAGGAAACGATACAAAGAAAGGGTTGGAAGAAAAACACTACACACCTTTAATTCAACTCCTCTTCATTTATTACAGATCATCCTCTTCTTCATATATTAAATTCAGGTTTTGATCCATATATTAACTCCCCACGTAAACAAATAATGTTTGTTGAGGCAAGGCTGATTTTGGCGTCAACACTAAATTTCACTTTAATTAATATCGGCTTTAATTAAAGAAACACAATTAAAATTTGAGAAATAATTTTTGAGAGAATAAAATTTATTTACGAAACATAAACAATGAATATAATTTACAAATAAAAAGAAACAATTAAACTATAAACGCCCTAGGTTACAAATCCATTGTTGACCCACTTAAAACCATTCATCACTCATTTTCAAACAATCCTCATTATACGTTGGCAGCCGATGTTCCTTATGTGTCAATTTGCTCTCTCGATACAAATTAAACATATTTTTACCTTATTATGTTCCTTATTTGATTAGATTTGGAAGGGCTCCCCGTTTCGCCAATTTTTATATATAGTTTTTGTCTAAATTTATGTCGTCTTTTATAATTCTTTTATTTTCCCTTTAGTTATTTTACTAAATATTTTAATTCGTCAAAATATAACATTATAATTTAAGTGGCTCAAATTCAATATTTAAAGAGAAATCTTTAAAAAAATATGAATCATGTTATATATATGAAATAAAATTGATTACCCGATTCTAGATATGAATCAGTTTCTATGGAAGGAAAGTCTTTTTCAAAGATTCTATAGAAATTTATATATGAAATCGAGATAGTTACCTTTCAGAAAATTCTCACAATGGATAGATTTATTCTTCTGAAGGTAGGAAAAAAGATAAGACTAACTAAAAAGGATTATTAATCCAATATGAATCCAAATTAAGTTTTAAAACTCATCATGTAATGAACCTGTTTGGTTTACCCCCAAAACGGGATAGATCCAGCAGAAATATCTTTGGTTAGATATGGTAGATTAAAAAGGGACACAAAGTGATCGCTGAGTCATACGAGTTAGGAAACTCTCAAGTATGGTTCTAAGGGATAGGATTAACCTGCCTATTCCAACTGAGGAGAACATGCCATTATATTTATATTTAATGAGTGACTTGATACATATGTACTTGATCATATTAAAAAAACTTAAATTAACAATGCGAAATATTCATTAAAAGTATTTAGATTTTGGAAGGAAATCAAGTAAATAGGGTTGCTAGATCACAAAGAAAAAAAATGTAAATAGGGGTGCTATTTATATAACATTTTATTTTTTTTATTCATTATATTTTTCATTGATGTTGCGGTCTACTCGAGTTACATCTTATTAGTTTACTATTTTATTAAATATATTTTTATCAGATAAAGGTTGAAGATAATTTATGTAATTCTTGCGGATTATCAATAATCTTATTATTTGTCAAATAAAATTAGTTTATTTTAGCTAAGTGCATTTATCATCTTATTATAACAACTTATTTTAAAAACTTTCCTTAAAAAATCGGACTGATTTATACCAACTTGTTAGCTTACTTCTTTTGTAATTACTTAACAATATTTTGTTTTCATCATGCAGACTTTATTTACATAGTTCAGAATATTCTAATATATTTACTCAATAAATAAATAAAATAGTTTCTGATAAATATTTTATAATTAACATTTTAAAGTTTATAAAATGTCTATTCTAATATAGTTACTAAGTAAAATAAAATACTTTATTTCTTGAGGTCATGTAATTACATTTCATATCCAGTTTAATATAACAAGTATTAGCTCACGACAAGATAACAAAATATTGCGTTTGATAAATGCATATAATTATACATTATTCAATTTTATATATTAACCATTACATATAATTTGTTTTCGTACTACCTGTGCAACGCATGGGTGAAAATATAGTTAACCTAGTAGCAAATAATAAAAACGAGTAATTTATTCAAAACTAATTAATGGTTAATAAGGTTTTATTATAACTCTAGCACAAAACAATTAGCCTAACATTACAAGGAAAAGAAAACAACACTAAAGATTTGAATTCAAAACCTGAAGGAGACGAATCCATGATAAATTGTTGTCTCTTCCAGCGCAGAAGGCTCTCGATCACGATACTCGGCTTCACGCCCCCTCACCGCTTGTCCTTCTCACATTGCTTCAATTACATATATACATAATAACCTCAATTGCGCCACGCTCCTCCTCCAATTGCGCCACGCTCCTCCTTACAGGCCCACAGGAACAATGGAATACATGATTAACTTTCAACCAAAATTTGCATTGTTTGTCCTTAGAGTTTCAAACTTATCCACCATGGTCCCTAGAGCTTTAACACCATGCAAAGTGCCCTCTTTACTTCCAAAAAACTACAAATTAATCCCTTTTCCTCTATTTTCTTCACTAATTGCTTTTAATCGCGTCCAAACCAAAAATAAACAAAAGTAAGTAGACAATTGAGAAAATACAATGATTAAAGTATTGTTTTAATGGTCTAAAATAAGTGTAAAATTGCACTTATCAAATACTAAAAAATAACAAAATTTTTAGCAGAAAATATGTCAAAAGAATAGTGAAAACCCAATTTATGCAGTCTTATATTTAATACGATGACAATAAAATCTAAAATATTAAAATGAATTAAAATTATAAAAAAAGGAAAAAAAAAGTTAAAAGAAAATTATTATTGGATGTAGGCCACCCATTTTCGTCGTTAAGTGATGTGGGTTGGATTCCATTTTCATTGACCCGATTCAAGTGGATTGTGTTCGAATTGAACTAAAACTTGACCCACCCAGCCCACCCATTTTCTTACTTGTGCTTTAGCAACCTCAGACAAAATAAGTTTTCACACAAATTTATTATGCCCAGTAAATAGACAAAATATTGAGTAATGCAGCATATATATAAACTTTAAACGGTAATCTTTACAAATATTTTCGTAAGTCAAATTCTCTCGTAAATATAGTTACAAGTTTGACATAAATATATTTTTCTATATATTCTACATATGATTATATTCTTATTACTGCCAAATATTATATATTTACATGTAATAACTAATGTATATATTATAAATTGGAAGAAAACGACGCTCTTCCGATAGAGAGAAAAGTTAGAGAAAAAAACTCATGAATTGTATATCAATATGAGAACCGGAGCAGCCTATTTATAGTATAAGTCTAAGTTTTAGGAGTACAATAGTCATTCACTAAATATAATAATTATTTATAATACTCTCCCTTGAATGACTATTCTATACAATAATTATCTCATAAAAAACCTTGTTTGGAAAAAACTTAGTGGGAAAAATCTACCAAACTAAAGAAAAAAATACAATTAATTCTGATCAACTTTAGAGTGCTCAAGTGCTGCCTCATTAAAACCTTGCCAGAAAAATCTAGTGGGATAAAAATTGATTGAAGGAAAAAGAGTATAGTTGCTCCCCCTGATTTCTACGTCGTTACCCACGGTTCACGATGAGATATTGCATTTGCCTCAGGCAATGCAGTAAAACCAATTGGACGTAACTCATGATTTTTCATATATTATGTGGATCTTTGTTGGTAAGGTACTCAACTTTCAAGTTATCGTGGAGATGATAACGAAGGAAACTAAGTGTTTTTACACTATCCTTAGATATTCTTCCTTCTTTTATTGTCTTACCTAAGTCACTTGACCTCAGATGTATTATAGCATCAATGACCCATGACAAATAATTATTACCGATATGTCATGTGCAACTAACTAAAATTTGGTAATATTCACTATTTGTGTAACTTATGAAATGTAAAGTCATAAATTCTATATCAATAGGGTATGAATATTGATACTCTCCTTCAGGGATTATTGTTTCACATATCACCAATATATAAGCCATCAAGGCATATGCTACTTTAAGAGCATAGTAAATTATACTTTTTGAATTAATTTGGGTTATTACTACTTCATGAGCAATAGATTGATATTCATTAGAGATATCGAATTACCAAATTAATTAAATCTAATATAGACTGATCTTCAAGAGCATGTGACATTCTTTAGAATATTATAATTAGTTGTGCTACTTCGAGAGCAACAATTTATTTGATCTAACTAAAGTAATTAACTAAAAGTAAATAATACAATAACAAATAAATAATATATATAATAACAAAAAATAAAAAGAAATAATTGCTTCATAATGAGCAATATACGATATATTATTTAGAAATATTTGTTTACTGTATTTTTCTTTAAGAAAACATAGATCTAAATATCATATATCGTACTCTTCAGGAGCACATCATATTCAATTATAATATGATGAAATCATGTTGTGTTCTTCAGGAATCACAACGTATTAATTTTAATAATCTTCAGGAATATTAAGAATTGTAGAATCATGTTTCTTCAGGAATTACGACAAATCTTATATTGCTTTTCTAAAGACAATCATATTCTCTTGGAATATGAGATGTAATTGGTGATTCTTCAGGAACCACGAGAATAATATATATCAAGACTCTTCAGGAGCCAATTAAATTTTGATTCTTCATCTATCACAAAAGATAATATCTAAATCACAATAATCTTCTGGATTATTGATAGATTTTTGAACAATCGTATTTCTTCAAGAAACCATGATTACTAATGTGTGTGTATGTGTGTGTGTGTGTGTGTCAAGGCTCTTCTAGAGTCAATCATATTCTTTAAGAATATAAGACATAATATTGACTCTTCAGAAACCATAATGAATCACAAGAATAATATTTAAGTTACAATAATCTTCAGGAATATTGATGAAACTTTAAATATTGTATTTCTTCTGAAAACAATGATAAATACAAATCGATTAAACGATTTCTAAACATTCAAATAACACAATAATATATACATCATTCATGAATGGATGGAAATTAGTAAACAATAATAAGTTAAAAGTATCTTGAATAACAATCCAATTAAATTGGATTATGTTTTCTGAAAATTTTTCTTCAAAGATCATTACTACCATGGAAAATTGAGAAACTAAGAGCACGCATGATGTAAATTGAAAAAAGTTTTGAGAAATAAAATCGTGCTGATAACTGTTATAAATTGGAAGAAAAAAATAGAAAAATAGAGAAAAAAGTTGGAGAGAAAAACTCATAAATTGTATATCAATATGAGAACTGGAGCAGCCTATTTATAGGTACAAGTCTAGGGTTTTAGAGGTACAATAATTATTCACTAAATACAATAATTATTTACAACAATATAGTTGGATTTGTCTATGAGTTTTATTCCAAGATGAACCCAATATAATATTCAAAATTATAGAAGAAATTACTCTATAAACCTAAATTTATTTTTATCCCAAAAATTAGGTGATGCAAAAAGGGTTAATTTCACAAATCGTCCCCGACCTTTGTTAATTATGATAAATTATTTCAACTTATAAGAATTTAAAGCCCAGAGCATAATAAATTAAACCCAAGAAAAATCCATAAGAGCTATTATCATTGAATTGATAGACCATATAACCAACTTCATTCATGGCACAAATCAAGCCCAACAATTCAAAATATTTACTTAATTTGGCAAAGCCCCATTTAACCCCCTTCAAGAGTGTAACCCTATACCAAAATTAAAATACATAAATGGTACCATACCCATTCTCCTTCTCCAACCCACACATTCAGCAGCCCAGGTGCATCTCTTTCTCCCTCCTAGCTGCAACGTCCTTTCTCTTCCACTCTGTGAATCATTCAAAGCCAATACACACACACAAGCATCTACATGACCATCTTCACACCACTTTCTTCAACAACCTTCATCACCATCTCTTTCATACATTACATACACTAGAACACATCTACATATTTTGTTCATGTGCACAAAAAATACATATTTCTACATACATTCAATACATATATGCATACACTCAAGCACCAAAAATTTCAAAGCAAGCAAGTAGACCACAACACCCGTAATCTTTTCTTCCCGCCAGCACCACCTAGCGCTGCAGTGCCCCCTCTCGGCCCATTTTCAACAACCACCAAAACAAACCCTAATCGACCCCAAAACTCAAAGCCCACAACTCCTAGATGCTTAATAACCGATTTATGGCCGACATGAGCAAAGAAACTCGCCGGAAAATGACATTTTCGAAACCTTCCGCCAAAAAGTTCCACCATTCGTCAATATACTTACCTAGATCGGTAGAGCTTGAGATGAGGATTGTTTTTTTTTTCCATTTTTAGATGTCAAAAACTGCGATTTTTGGCCAACATATTACCCTTTGAAGTGTGTATATATACATATACATGTATATATATATGTAGAATGCAGAGATGTTTTGGGGATGGGGGGTTCTTTTACAATTGTAAATCGTTATCATATTTATTTTGGGGTCCCTTGGTATTTTAAGTAGAACTAGTATTTTGATAGAAACAAAAGTGGAATAGAAATTTACTTGGAACAAGTATCTAAAATTTATCTTCAGAGTCTTGCCCTATTCACAATTCGTTGATGCAAATACCTGGTGGCTGCTATTGACATGGAAGCACTTGATAGATGGTTGAGAATGAAAATATGATGAAAGCACTTATTGATAATAAGAAAATATTTGGAAACCATGCAGATGAGACTTTATTAGACAAATATAGCAGTTCTTGTGTTATGGCAAGCAATACTTTACAAGTAATTTTGAATTCTACTTTGTGTTATCTTGTTGATAGGTTACGTTATTCTCGAGAGGACATTGACGGAAAGGGAATATGGAAAATCGTCCGATTGTCACCATGACTATTATTTTCAGCATCCTCATTGTGACAAATTCTTCATTAATTGTGTTGATTAGCATAATACCCAGAGGACATAACATAGAGTGGAAAATCAAATAGAACACTTTTCACCATGACTATTACTTTTAGCATCCTCATTGTGACATACTATCTTCAGTCTCCAATTTATTTTGTCGAATAAAATTCCTCAAGTTCTTATTGGTTACCATGTTCTGTGTTGTTCATGTACATGCTTAACAAACATGCTTTGCGGTTAGAATAATGCTATGTAACACTAGTGATACTTGGCACCAGCCTATGTCGCATCCAATGTGGTATAAAATGATAAGGTGAAATTAAATGAATAAATAAATAATTCACTTAATTCACCTTACCATTTAATGCCACCTTGATATGATGTCAAGCATTAGTAGTGCTAAATAACATTACTCTTGTGGTTATTGTATGCTAATCTAGCTACATTATACACATATTGGACTGGAATCACAATATCTTCTCATTAAATAAACTCTAAGTTGTGTTTATAGCGTGAAGTTGCATCCTATCTGCTAGATATTGTAGAATTTCAAACATAGGAGCCTGAATACTAGTGGTGTGGTCTGAGGCTTGATATACAATAAATTGATAATTGTCTTGATTCAATGAGGATGAGTAAGAGGTTCACAAGTTTGACGTGAAGTAAGAAGCCTGAAAGATTGAAGTGTCTATGGAACAACATGAAGATCTTTGTGAATGTATTTGAAGGACAAAGAAAAAAAAAAGGAACAGACTAATCCATATTCAAGATAACCAATATTATGAACCACAATGTAAATTGATTAGGAAATAACAAACAGAAGACCACATGTATCCTGTAGCAGAATATGAGCTCTGTAATTTTTTTTATTTTTTTTGAACGGTAAATGATAACATTAATTCAAGTCGCATTGTACAGACGATTCAACAAACAACGGAATTCTGTCAATCCAATTACACTTCAAATCAAAAGAAAGAGCATAATTGGCAATGGTGTGGGCAACTTCATTTGCCTTAAGGCGTATGAACTTGCAAGGGCCACATTCTATTTGTGCCAAGAGATGTGTATATATGTATATATACATATACATGTATATATATATATGTAGAATGCATAGATGTTTTGGGGATATGGGGTTCTTTTACAATTGTAAATCTTTATCATATTTATTTTGGGGTCCATTGGTATTTTAAGTAGAATAAGTTGATCACTCTAGTTTAGGCACCTTCCAATTAGTCCTTAAGTTATGTTTTCTTCCAAAACAGTTTTTAAAGTTCCATTTTTAAATGTTTTAATCCCCTAACTTTCAGAGTTTAGCTTTTCGGCCCTTACAATTTCTAAGTAGTTTTTCAGTCCCTATAAATTCTAAACTTAGCCTTTGTAGTCTCCAAATTTATGATTTAAATTCTATACACCCCTAATCTTAGTTCTTTTCCAAACTTAGCCCTCAAAATCATTTGAACATATTTTCACTCACATTCTACACTTTCAATTATTTCATTTTAGCCCCTAAAGTTTTAATTGAATTATTAAACTTTAATTTCCAATTCCTAACTTTAATTAATTTCTCTTATTAACTAGACGGAGCGGTCAAACACTTAGAAAACTAGTTTCAAGCTTCAAATCTCAACTCAAAGAAAACTAAAAGGTAGACTCTTTATTCAAAAACCTTTTTTTAAGATTGCGCAATATTAATTGATTTATTGGGCAATATTAATTTATTTGTATGGTGAATGTTTTATATGAATATATGATGGTAAGAATTACATGTTATATGCACAAGATCTCTTGATTATGTGTATAACATGTTTCATTAAGAATTGGAAATTTACTTTTGCTATGCTTAGCTTGTTCTCATACAAAAATGAGAATAAAAATAGAGAGATCTATTAAGAACGTGGACTTGCATTTATTATATGGTGCTAGTTTGCGAAAGAATTTAGAGTTTTACCCTAGAAGAATTTGCATGTCTATGTGTACTATTTATTGTATGAATTAATTGATATGTGCTTGAGTCTAGTGGATGTTTCGTATGAAATACTCATTCCTTTCAAATTAACAAATTTCAGGTTTAGAAACCGGCGATGAAATGACGAACGGTGGCTACAATTAAATTGTGTTAAGAAAGATTGATCTTTTGAAAACTTATTTATCTTTCATGGAGAAACATTTGATAAACTCTAGTTATTTTGTGACAACGGTCATGGATTGATGAACTATATTTGCCTTCCGTATTTTTAAAACTTCCATTGAATGTTGTCGTTTTTCGCATTAAATTATATTATAAATTATGAAGAAAAGTCAAACTAATGCTCCAAGCATTTCAAAATTTGGGGCGTTACAGTCATGGACTTCTTGTGGTGGGCAAATGAGGTTCTTGCTGTCATATACTGAGAGACTGGAATATGATAGCCCATTATTTTGCAGCTTATTTGATTTCTTTGTCTCACAATATGTACTGTGTTGATAATGTTCCCTCCTTTTTTCTGAGTATGTTTCTCGAGGGGACTAATTGATGATATGAATATAAATTCCCTTTTACCCAAAAAAAAAAATCTCATCTAATTGAAAACAAATTTTGTGCTTCTTTCCAGACTACCTTAAGCTAATTGAATTCTCAATTACGGGTTCCATGGACAACTCTTGTCCCCACTCCTATGACTGCTAAGATTAATCGATAGGTTTCATTGAAAGATTGTCAACGGAATCCCGGTTTTATGGTTGTTTCGCATTACTACCGGATAAGTAGCAGGAGTCGTAATGCTCAATTTGCTCGACTTGTGTCTTTCAGCCATGGAAAAAATGCAGCCATCTTATGAAGCAAAGGATGTTATTTAGCAGGCTACATATTACAAATAATGTTGGATTGGGAGAAGGTGTATAACAAAAATAGTAAGAGAGATTCAAGTGATACAATTCTAAAATGAAGACTCAATACTTATTTTAATTTTCCAAACTACATGAGAAACAAAGGAAATAGAGCTTGACTGTTCGCATTTACATAACCGTTGAGAGAATTAATTGGAAACTATTTTTTTTTTTTTTGAAATCTTAAATCAAATCACAAATTTGTTTTAAGATTTAAAAAAATTATGAGATCTTTTTATTAGAATAGGAAAGAAAAGGAAATACACATGAACATCAATTCTAAAAACATCTAGCGGTGGCCACAAAGCAAAAAATGTAGTCAGCCTTCAAGATTTTAGGTTCACGCGGCATTGGGTTACACAGCAGCCTCATTTAGGAAAACGCAGCAGCATCATTTTTAATTATCATTGGGTAGGAAGACAGATGCAGCACCAATGAAGCCAAGTCCGTTCTCCCACCATATGTCTGGTGCATGGTGGGGGGTTATTGGACAAATCACATAGGGTTGTCTTACAGTAGGTCAACTCAAATGGAAGTTGTCCGATGATCTCACGCCATATGTGCATCTAGTGGAATAATCCCGCCAGACGTATGGTAGGAGATCATTTTTCCCAATGAACGTTGAAAAAGAAAAACATAAAAAGAAAAACTAGAGTTGGAAAGTGAAATTTTTCCAGCCCAAATGAAAATGGCAACTATTCTCCCTTTATATAATATGCTTGCATTATCCCCGTGCGATGCACGGATGTGTTCTGAAAATATTATCATGATTTTTAGGAGAATTGTCCGCAATTTTATATGATTCATGAGTAATCTGTGCAATGATAATAATAATAGTCATTATTAAATAAATAAAAGCATTAATTAAAAATAATTCTTTTTTAAAGAGTTATTAGAATTACATTTACTATGTACTAACAACACATAAAAAGCACGGGGATAGGTGACCGATAATAAATGATCTACTTTAGTATTCCATAACCTAAACATATAAGCTCCCATAGTTATTGAACACATTTGCTTTGGTCTATTCAATCAACGTAAGGTTGTAAAATGTTGCATTGTGTCTTTTCTTTGCCAACTTCAATTTAATGCATAGACATCATTAAAATCTACAAGAAAAAAAGACCATATTAGGTTTCTCTCTTTCTTTTTCTTTTTTTTTTCTCCCAAAGTTTCATAGTCATTTGAGCATGAAATAAGGGAAATAAAAGGAAGATGTATTTTCTTTCTTCCATAAATATGAGATTGTCTCTGGCAAGCTATCAAATGACTACTTGGCGCCTCTCTCACTCTTTCCTTTTTTCTTTTCTTTTTTTTCCATAAATAGTCAAATACTAACAAACATTGCAGCTCCCATAGTCATGCACAACTTCCAATGCAACACGGGAATGTAGACAACACGCCAAACACACTTGTCAAAGCATCTCAATTTTCAAATTCATAACTTTAGCAAAAGTAAAGATATATTTTCAAAAATAGCCTGAAATTTTAGGCGGGGAAACCCTTTCCTCTAACCATTCAGCTTTATATAATAGATAGATAGATATAGATGATCAACCCACAACCAGTACAGGCATTCCCACACCTCTTTTCTTGTGTTCTTTTATACTTTCCTTTCCTCATCTGACAAAACCCATACATCCATACTCTCTTTTACTATGTCTCTACTCCTTCTCCCTTGAAGCTTCATTCATGGAAATACAACCTAAGCTCACTCTTTTACTTTCGAAAACATTAAAAAATAATACGAATATGAAATTGAAAACTGAATGGGAAACATTTGCACATCAGTTGAAAATATAAAAATATGAATATGCATCAAAGGAATCAATTAGACCAATAAACTCAGTACTGGAAATCTTTTCGTACAATCAATGGAAGCAATCCATTTGCCTACAGGTGAGTTGGCAACTCCTGATTGGAAGTCCGGAGCCTGATCTATTACACTAGAAATTGATTGGGTATTGATCCTTATTTTTTTTCTTGTCTCTATTTTCTTTATTTTGTCTATGTTTGTTTACTTGTATGCTGTAAATTCATCTTTATTGGAAATGTGTGCTATGCGATGCTAGCTCATAGGATTTGTTCATATTGCTCTATTAGTATATGTGTTTTAATTAGAGTCATGGTAAGCAGTTACTGCAACAATTATAGACTGCTAATGGATGTGGAATTGTTAATTGAGATGTCATTTAACTCAAGTTATCTGAAAGATTAAAGTTTTCAATCATATTTTGGCTTCTTAATTAGATTTTTTTAATCTCTGTTGCTTTGAATAGGATGTAAAATCACCATAAGGATGAAAACCATTAATGGGATTGTTCTATAAAGAAGAAAGTAGGTGCATAGTACTATTGTATTCTTTGGATTTCTTTTTTGAGGGGTAAAAAGAATCTTGATTCTAAATGTTGCTCAAATTATATGAAGGGTTATGTCTAATGCTTTACCCAAGTTTTAATAATTTCTATGATCCAACCAGTTTTAACTTTTAGATAGAATTTTAGCTTGAGGATGACAACAAAACAAGAAAAAAAGCCAATTTTTTGGTTTTAGGCTGTCAACGAACCAGTGAAGACACCATCAAGAAAAAGGAAGCCACATTTCTGGTTCAGGGATGTCCATGGACGAATGAAGAAGCAAGTCAAGTTTCTCTTATTTTTCCCTATGTATAGCTAAACTCTTTTACGGGTAATTTTCACTCTAGGTCCCCCAACATTTCTAATTTGTATCAACTTTTTTTTTATTCCTTTTTTTTAGCCTACTAGGCCCTCAACCTTTCATTTATTATCGCATTATTCCCCCAACTTCACTTTTTGTCCCTAACCTTTCAATTTTCATAGTTAACCCCTATCAATATGACTATTATACCCTTAATTCTTTATTTCCAATATACATCTTCAACATTTTAATTTCTATATAATTTTATCCACATCATTTTTTTGGGCATATAGGACCACTAACCTTTCATTTTCTATCGTGTTACGTACCTTTCAATTATTAATGTTAACTCATATTAAAATTAACATGATACCTTTAATTATTTAAATAAAAATATAAAATATAAAATATAAAATAAGAACTCCACCCATCGTAGCTTGTAGTGATAATAAAAAACTCGATCTAAACCAAACTTGATAGATACTTAATTCGCATAGAAAAAAAGTTTCCGGTTGATATGGATAACAAATCTGGGGCAAATTAGGGTCAAAATCACAAAGAGACAAGAAATTAAATTAGAATTAAAGTATTAGGTTCTTTTTTTTTATAAATCAAAAACCAATTTTTTTGGCCGGACCTACCCAATGCATATCCGCCACATGATTTGGCGTAAATCAAGAAATTAGATCCAATTCATCACGCTAATACTTAGATCGACAACTTTCTTCGACGCGGATTTGATATCCATCGAGACCATTATATAGATCGAGTTTTTTTATTATCATTATTTTCAATTATTGTCATTGGTTTGTGTTGAAGTGAGTGAGAGTGGATGGACTTCTTATTTTATATTGTTCTTTATTTTTTATTTATAAATAATTAATGGTATAATAATAATTTAAGGGTAAATTTCACCAAAGGTCCCCAACCTTTGCACTTTGAATCGCCTGGGTCGCTAACCTTTTTTTAGCGTGTTGGGTCCTCAACCTTTCGTAAATAAGCACAAAAAGTCCCTACTAACGAAATCCATCCAAAATGCTGTTAAGCAGTTGACCAAATTACCCTTATACCATTATCCTTTATCCTTTATATTTAAAAAAGGGTAATTGGCGCAAAAGGTCCCTACCTTTCAGTTCTTTTTCACAAATCGTCCCGACCTTTCATTTCTTAGCAATTTCATCATTACCTTTGCATTTTTTGGCAGAATTCGTCCCTGGCGTCAATTGCTGTTAATATTTCCGTTAGTCAACCTTTTTTTGTAATATTTTATATATATATTTATATTTTATAAAACCTAAATTAATACATTAATTATTATTTTTTGTATTCTCAAAAAATTAATGCATTCAGATTTAAATACGTAATAAAATATTAGATAAGATTAAAGAAGAAAAGTGGATTATATTTTATTATGTTGTTTTGCAGGGTTCATAACTGATTACTAAATAGATGTATAGTAAAAAAAGTATAATAAGCAAAATAATTAACGACGTTGCCGGCTAAATAAAACAAAATTTAATTTGATTTTCAGATAATTTTCTTGAATATCATACATACAAATATATATTCTCGCTACTTCTTCCAATAGTTCTGACTATTGAAGAGTATATATATGTGTGTGTGTGTGTGTGTGTGTGTGTGTGTGTGTGTGTGTGATATTCAAGAGAATCATCAGAGCATCAAATTATATTTTGTTTTATTAGATGACAACATTGTTAATTATTTTACTTATTATACTTTTTTTAACTATACATTTATTTAGTAATCAGTTTTGAATCCTGCAAAATAACATAATAAAATAAAACCCGCTTTTTCTATTTAATCTTATCTAATATTTTATTAGCGTATTTAAATCTGAGTGCATTAATTTTTTGAAAATACAAAAAATAATAATTAATGTATTAGTTTAGGTTTTATAAAATATAAATATATATATAATATTACAAAAAATGGTTGACTAACGGAAATATTAACAGCAATTGAAGCCAGGGACGAATTCTACCAAAGAATGCAAAGGTAAGGATGAAATTGCCAAGAAATGAAAGGTAGGGACGATTTGCATAAAAGAACTGAAAGGTAGGGACCTTTTGGGCCAATTATCCTAAAAAAAAGAATTTAAAGATTTAAAAAAATATAAAAACATAAAGGAAAAAAAATGCTGAAATGGGCTGGGGGAAACAGCAGCCTTTCAGCTTTTGGAAATTTGTTGCAATTTCTGGCAGCTGGAAGGGGGGAGTCTCGGCCCTTTTCATCTGCCGAAAATGGCACTCCCCTATTTTTTCTGCCGTTTCCGGCATCTTTCGACAGAAGCTGCCGGAAATGGCAGCAAACTAGTTGGAAATGGAGGAGACTCCCCCTATTTTTTTTGTCGTTTCCACCAGAAAAGGCAGAAAAAAATGGGGGAGTCTCCCCCCTTTTCTCTGCCGGAAACCCCCCATTTTCTTCCGTTTTCCACAGCGTTCAGCTGCGGGAAAGGGCAACTTCCCCCTCCCACTCCCCCCTCTCATTTCAGCCTTTTTTTCCGTTTTTATTTTTATATTTTTTAATTTTTAAAGTCTTTTTTTAATTTAAAGGATAAGTGTATAAAGGTAATTTGGTCAATAACTTAATAGAATTTTGGACAGATTCCATTAACAGGGACCTTTTTTGTGTATTTATAAAAGGTTGTGGACCCAGTGCGCTAAAAAAAGGTTAGGAACCCAGGCGATTCAATGTGTAAAGAATTAATCAATGCACCTTTCGAATAAATAAATGAATTGTATGGCAACTACAAAGTGAAAGTTAAATAAATAAATAACTAAATAGAAATTGTCGCCTGGCCCCCCCAAAAACTTAAAGAAAAGGGGGAAAAAGAGTTGCAAAAGGGTTGGCCCCCCCCCTTTAGAAATTTTGAGGAGTGCATCCCCTTGTAAAAAAATTGGGGGGCACGCCCCTCTCTTTGGGGGGGCACCCCCTTTTAAATATTTAGGGGATGCGCCCTCTCTTTTATAGGGTACACCTCCCTCAAATATTAAAGCATATTCCGTGTGCTTCTACTTCTATATGGCGCACTCCATGTTTCACCAACTACGTCATTTGGGTGCAGTTTTAATGGCGGAACAAATAACCTTTCTATTTACAATATAGAATTAAGATTGAAAGGAGTATGGGTTTGACGACTTGGTAAGCATTTTAATTTCAAGTAATTATTACCTTGTCCTAGTTAAATAATAAGGAGATAAATAAATAGGAAATCTTATATCTACAAATATTAGAATAAACCTGATAATGTGTGATAGATATTAATGGCCCATGCAATATAATGTTTGGAAGTGCCAAAACCACTAATGTCCTTAGATAGCTAAGGACTGAGGCAAGTAACGGTTCAACTACACTATTATGTGCTATTATGTGATAGCATGATATTTAAATGTCTGTCATGTCTTATAATATTTATATGATATATTATATTTGTAATGAGACGTGAAAGTTGGGCATGATTTAATTGGCACCGTTGAGACATATGTTGTTGAACACATTATGTGGCATGCCTTATACAGACATTTGAGAATTATGATAAAGATGAGAATATGCATGTAGCATAGTGATTGACATGAGACATCACAAAAGATAGTGTAATCCTTTGTAGTTACATTGCATTGTATTTGTCGTACAGGTATATACACTTGCGAGTGTTGTGGGCCCGATGACCAGTTGACCAAGTATATATACCGGATACGGTGCTGAGACCCAGCGGTTGTATGTTATGGCCAGGCCTTGATTATTTGATGTTATTGGTAAGCCCTTGTCGTCTCTTGAGCCGAGTTTAAGGCAACAATGGACATGTCGAAAGACTCCTGAGTCGAGATTAGACTACGATGGACCTTCGGGCAAGGCATTGCGCGCAAGCCTTTTGATAATGAGCTCATGCGGTGTTTTGTTGGAGGATGAGTAGTGTAATTTGATTATTTGTTAATTAACATACAAGAATGCCAAGTGACTTGGAGTACAGGAATTTGGTGTTATAAATTATATGGTTTCTTGTGGCTGCTGGGACATACACGAAAAAAGAGAATAATATACACATTCACACACTAGAAATTCAAGAGAATTAGAAGGAAAAATCAGCCTTGTTTCTTGCTATTTGGAACGAGAGTTTTGGCGTCGAATCGGGTGTTCGTCTTCTTTAAATGGTGGTTTCTCCTAGTTAATACTTGGAACGGGTTAGGTGATATTTTTCCTTCATTTCTTGTGGTTGATTTATTTAGGTTTTATCTATTATTGTTAGATGAGTTGTTCATGGTGCTAAGAATAATATTCTTGACTGTGTTGCGTAGTTGTGGTAATGTGTAATTACCTCTTGATTTAGGGCAATAATCTTGACAAGATAAACATTGTATTCCTATTATTATTTGGTAAGAGTGGAGTTGTCGATTTGCCCCATTGATTTTCCCTTCTTATAGGAGGGTTTTACGATGAAAATAATCCTTGACGTTATTTAATTTTCCACAATTATATTATTATTTACATATCGGTTGCCTATTTTAATCACACGGGTTTAGGGAAATTGAATAAATTTCCAACAGTGGTATCAGAGCGCAAGTTGAATTGTATGGATTAAAATGGATTACCCAATTGATAGCGCTATGATTAGGCTTACTAATTATAATTGGATGACATGAAAACTTAGGATGGAGAATATCCTTTACTGTAAGGATTTGCATGATCCTATTTATGGAGATGACTCTAAACCAGAAGATATGCCAGATATGGATTGAAGGAAACTGTATAGGAAAACTATTGGGACGATAAGACAGTGGGTGAATAATAGTGTATTTCATCATGTGGCATAGGAGACAAATGCAAATACATTATGGACAAAATTAGAGTCTATTTTTGAAAAGAAAACTGCAGCCAAAAAGTCCTGTCTAATCAGAGATTTGGTCAATATGAAATATAAGGACAACAAGAGCATGACTAAGCACTTGAATAATTTCCAGAGCATTGTGAATCAACTGGTGACAATGGGAATGACTCTTGAGGATGAATTAAAAGCACTTGAATATGGATTCTGTGAAGAACAGTATGTAAAATGAGGAAATCAGGAGGAAATCTTCAGGTTTACATGTGGGTTTAGATAATACATTGGCTCTTGTTTTAGATGATCTCAAAGGTAGAAGCAAGAACACAGGGCAAAGGAGTTATAGCAAGTCTAGAGGTAAGTCAAAGTCAAAAGATAAGAAGAATACCTGTTATCACTGCGGCAAGGAGGGTCATTATAAAAGAAATTGTAGGATCTGGTTGACAGAGCAAAAAAAGGGGTAACAATCAGAAGAAAGAGGATGAAAATATTGTAGGTGTGATGTACTCTGTTGCGGAGTGGGTCAATGCCTACATATTGGAGATCCTCCTAAGTGGCATGTTGATAGTGGTGACTCATATCATGTTTGCAAAAATATTGAGTTGTTTACTACATATAGAGCAGGTGATTATGACTAATCAAATATGGCTAACTCTTTACATTCCAAAATCATGTGGATTAGGGACATTCACCTAGAGATAAATATGGGGTACATCCTAAGTTTGAAGGATGTAAGGCATATTCCTGACATGCGTTTAATCTGCTTGTAATAAATACTCTATGGTGATCAAAAGTGGAGGTTATCAAAGGAATCTATGGTTGTTGTCACTGGAAAGCTTCGTTGCACGCAATACAAGACTTATGCAAAGGATTGTAAAACTGGGATAAATGCAATTGAAGATCCTTCTCCTGATTTATGGCACAAAAGGCTTGGTCACATGAGCGAAAAAGGTTTGTATGTTCTGGCTAAGAAGGCAACTATTTCCTTAGCCAATGGTACGTCCCTAGACCGATGTGATCAATGTTTATTCGGTAAGCAAACTAGATTTTCATTTTCTAGCATATATAAAAGAAAAGAGAATATTTTAGATCTTATACATTCTGATGTGTGTTTTACTGGTAATGTAGCATCTTTGGGTGGAAACAAATATTTTGTTACATTTTTTTATGATGCTTCTATGAAATTGTGGGTCTATCTTTTGAAATCTAAAGATCGGGTACTCTAGTGTTTTAAGCAGTTTCATATCATGGTGGAACGAGAAACAGAGAAGTGTTTGAAAGGCCTCAGAACATATCATGGTGAGGAATACACTTCACATGGGTTCATGGAATATTGCTCAAAATTTGGGGGTGCGATATAAGTTTACAAAAGCAAAGACTTCTCAGCATAATCGTATGGCAGTAAGAATGAATCATACCATTCTTGACAGAGTTAGCTACATGTTGAAGACAATCAAGCTTCCTAAGACATTTTGGGATGAAAGGTTTTGATTGCTTGCTATCCAATTAATAGATCACCCTTAGTTTCTTTAGATTCTGATATACCAGAAAGAGTTTGGATAGGAAAAGATGTTTTCTACTCTCATCTAAAGGTGTTTGGGTTTAAAACCTTTATACACGTACCTAAGGAATAGAGATCAAACCTTGATGATAGAGCTACTTCTTGTGTTTTGCTTGGTTATGGTGATGAACAGTTTGGATACAAATTTTGGGGTTCAAAGAAAGAACAACTTTTGAGAAGCAAAGATGCAGTGTTTTATGAAGATTAGATGATTGAGGACTTTGATAAAGTCGAACAGCCTAAGGAGATGACTCCAGTTATTCCTAGTATCATACCTAGTAATTTTTCAGCATCTTAACCTAATACTATAGTCATACAGTTCCTACTAATGATGAAACAATTGATGATGATATTCTAGCTGATCACAGACTATTGATTATATAGAGCAAATTACTGATTAGGGGAGCAAACTCCTGTTGAAAAAAAAAATTAGAAAATCAAGAAGATCTGCAAGAGGGGCGCATATCATCTACCAAGTACCCTGAGTCTGATTATATTTTGCTCACTGAGGATGGAGAATCAGAAACTTATTTGGAGGCTCAGGGTCATAAAAATAAATCCCACTAGATGAAAGCCATGGCAGATGAGATGGCTTCTTTGAAAGGTTTTGGGCAGAAACATGGTGTTGATTTTGATGAAATTTTCTTCCTTGTAATGAAGATAACATCCGTCAGAGTTCTTTTGGGTTTAGCAGCCAGTTTGGACTTGTAAATTGAACAACTTGATGTAAATACTACATTTCTTCACGGTGATTTGGAGAAAGAGATTTGTATGGTACAGCCAGAATGATTTGAGCAAAAGGGGAAAGAACACCTTGTATGCAAATTAAAGAAGAGTTTGTATAACCTAAAGCAAGTACCAAGACAGTGGTATAAAAAGTTTGATACTTTTATGACAAGTCAGGGATACGCAAAAACTACTGCAGATTCTTATATTTATTTCAGATCTTTTCCATGTGATAAATTTATTATTGTGCTACTTTATGTTGATTACATGCTTATAGTTGGCCAAGATGCAGGATTGATACAGAAGTTGAAGGATTCCTTGCAAGTCTTTTGATATGAAAGATTTGTGGTAAGCTAAATAGATTTTTGGCATGGAGATTGTTCGAGACAAAAAATCTAAGAAGTTCTGATTATCACAGGAACATTATATTGAGCAGGTATTGGAAAGGTTCGGCATGAAAAGGGCTAAGCCAATTAGCTCACCTTTTGGAGCTCATTTCAAACTAACCAAGAAATCTAGTCCTCCGACTGATGAGGAGAAGGAGAAAATAGAGGCTATTCCTTATTCTCCAGTTGTTGGTAGTTTGATGGATGCTATGATTTGTACTCCTCTTAATATTGCACACGCTATTGGTGTGCTAAGCAGATTTCTGTCTAATCAGGGCAAAGAACATTGGGAAGCAGTAAAATGGATTATGTGGTACCTTAGAGGAACTTCTAATTTGTGTTTGGGTTTAAAGGAGCTCAGCCACATTTGACAGGGTATACAAATTCAGATATGGCAGGTGATCTTGATGGTATAAAATCTACACATAGGTACTTGTTTACTTTTACAAGGGGAGCTATCTTTTGGTAGTCTAAATTGCAAAAATATGTAGTTCTATCTACAACAGAGGCAGAGTATGTTGCTATTACTGAAGCAGGAAAATGTGTGATATGGTTGAAAAAGTTTCTTGAGGAGCTCAAGTTAAAGCAAAGTGAGTACGTCGTTTATTGTGATAGTCAGAGTGGTCTTGAGTTGAGTAAGAACTGTATATATCATTCTCGCCCCAAACATATTGATGTCAAGTATCATTGGATTCATGAAGCAATTAGTGAGAAGCTTTTACAGTTGGAAAAAATACACACTGACAAGAACATTGTTGATATGTTGACAAAGGTGGTTACCATGTAAAAGCTTGAGTTTTATGGCGGTCAAGCTGGTATACATTCCAAGTGATGCACTTGAAATTTAGGATACCTCCCTCATGGACTGGAGGGTGAGATTGTTGGGCTAGCAGTCCAACTCATGATGTATACATAACTTAAATTCAAGACAAAAATTGGAG
>CAVNYN010202613.1:0-48040 GCA_963692815.1 Nyctanthes arbor-tristis | reverse complement strand
TGTCTATCTCTATCACATGTATAACTTGGCTCGCGTCGTGCGACAACCTCCATTCTTCGGTCTTTCTCTCAACAATCCTTCGGTGGATCATCTATAGAAGAGTAATCACCTAAAAAGTGAGTATAAAATACCCCGTGAGTAATACATTATTTCAGTTTACCAAAGGTTTATAGAAATCATTTCATGTTACAATCTTAAGAACATTAAGATGCACAAACCTTTTTGAATACATTATAGGCTCCAAATACTAGAAGTTCCTACTATCCATAGCCTCGTTGCCTTTCAAACACCAATATAGTAATGACAACACAATAGATTCATAACAATTTCCGGTTAGCTTTTACCTGATTTCCCAAACTTTCATTAATCCATAACAATTAGCATGGATCAAAGCAAAGCAAACAATACAAAATGGGTAGAGGGACTCTAGCACTTCTTATGCAAGAACACATTTTAACAATATCTAAAACACATACCTTTTCTTGAAACTTATGCATACAAATAAACTAAAGTAATGAATTACTCACTTTGTTTTCTTATATCTTTGAAGTTGAGACTTGTTAATGAGTGGCAAAACACCTTCAATTCCTTAGTATATCTAACCAAAATAGCCTTTAGAATGTGGGTTCTATATGTATATGAACTATGCCTTGTTTGAAAAGATAAAAAAAGAGCTTTTGAAGGTCTTTTGAGAGTGTTCAAAACCATACACAATTTATGGACGAATTTTTCCTTCTTGTTTTCTAAAAGTTTTTGAGTTCCACCAATACAAAGACTTCCACTTGTCCTATAGCAATGAGTTAATTTGGAGGTATAAGAATTCTTCTTAGTAAATTAAGATGCCAAGTGTGAGTTGTGGATTCAATTCATGTGGGAAGAGCTTATCGGATACAAGTGTCTTAGATTTTTCCCTTTATTTCTTAATAAACCCCCTTTACCTATTGAACTCTATAATTAAGTCCTTGTATTTCTGACTATACTAGTTAGACATCATATATTTACTTTAAGCATCTATTCGGTCTCAAAATTTACTACCCGATTAAGTTTAATCATTCTTTTAGCAAATTTTCTATTACCGATGGGGTAATTGACATATATTCGAGTAATCATCAAGCAAATAAAATGTCTTCAAATTCTTATAAAATGTCTCGACTAGTCATCCAATTATAAGATTTATTCATCGATTACTTATAGTTGAAAACCAATTATTATTCCTAAGATGCCACTATTAACGTAGAGAAGTACTTGGAGTGTTACAACATATGTACTGCAGAAGTAGATTAATCAATTCATTTTTAGTTTGTGGTATTTTAAGGGGAAAAAAAGAAAATTTATCTTCCTTATGGCTTATATTTTGAATATTTTTTCAAATTTTATGCAAAAAAAAAAAAAGTAAATATGCTTAAAAAAGGAGTCCTTCTATTTGTGAAAAACATTTTACAAAATATTTTACGAAATATGATAACTTCACCATATTATCTTTGGCTACTTTTCTCCCAATCACACAATATACGCGGGCAATATGGTCAGATCACTTTTTTTTTTTTGTAAAATTTTTTTCACAAATGGAAGCTTCTATTTGTCAAAAATCTTTTAAAAATCTTTTACAAAATGTTTAGCTTCTATTTGTAAAAAGTCTTTTACAAAATGAGATAATTTCACCATCTTACCCTAGGCTAATTTTTCCCCAATCACACAATAGACACGGGCAATATAGTCAAATCACCCTTTTTTGTAAAAGGATTTTTACAAATAGAAATTTGGTAAAAAAAATTCCTTGTATTTGTAAAAAAAAAAAAAAAAATCTTTTACAAAAAGTTTTATAAAACATTATAATTTAACCATTTTACCCTATGCTACTTTTCTCCCAATCGCGCAATATACGCGGGCAATATATATGGTAAAATCACCATTTTTTGTAAAATATTTTGTAAAAGGTTTTTTACATAGAAAATGAAGGAACAAGCAAATGAAGGAAAATACTATTGTAGGTAATTATTGATGCAATATTTTACAAAATAAGGGTAAATTCACAATCTTACTCATATATTATGTGATTGCAAAAAAATAATTCAAGGATAGGAATGTTAATTTACCATATTTTATAAAAGATTGTCTGAATGATTACTTATAAATAGCGTGACTCAATGAAAGAAAATATTATTTGTTGGCAATATTGATGCAATATTTTTCAAAATGAGGGTAAATTTACAATCTTACTCGATGTATTATGTGATTGGGAAAAAATAATTTAAAAACTAATATAATATAAAAAAATGATTAATTAGATGTTATTGTTTAGGAAAAATTTTAGGAAAAAAACTATTTATAGAAAACGAATATTGACATAAGAAATATGTAATCAATGTGATTAACATCTATATACACAAAATACTAATGTCATTACTATTTTTGTTTTCCCCTCCATTTTCATTTGCTAAATCATGTATTGGCCATTTATTTCATCATTCAATCCAATCATCCATTCATTTCATTACTTATTTAGTTAATTTATTTTTTATAATTTATATACACTACACAATTAATTGTTTCCGATTTTATTTATTATTTATACCATTTTTAATAACTACTTTTGGCCGTTGATTTCATTATACTAGACTGTGCCCCTCCATTCTAGTTTTTTTTTTTAATTACTTATACCATTTTTAACATTTAAGGGGATCTCCACAACAAAGGATTTGATGGATTTTATTGGATTTCCGTTTCCACTATATTTTCTAATTTTTAATTCCAATTACCAAATTAGATTTCATTTTATCCAAAAAAATATCTCTCTTTCCTCATCAACATTTTTCTTCATTCCTCTAATAGAACTCATCATATCTAAGAACTTTCTCACTTTACATTTAAACTTTCCAACTCCTCATCTTGTGCAATTTTATTTTAGATTGATTTTCTTAATTTTTGGATTCAATTTATCTCACACCGTCAGATAGCTTCTGGATCGCTTCCAATATTCGGTGATGTTCAGAAAAGATAACAGTTCAGGGTCATCATCCTATTTTAATTAAATAATTTAAAATAAAATTATTTTTTACTTAAAATAATGTTGAAATTCTATTCCTTTTCTAAGAGGCGTCGAAAATTTGACTTTGGACATAGAAAGGGAATCTCACATTAGTTATTTAGTGAAAAGAATTAAGGACACGTACTTATATTAGGCCACTTGGAGATGGTTCACAATAGGGTCTTAATTAACGGGCCTTGAGTTTTCAAAAAGTTTAACATTTTAATGGATAATTAATAAAAAAAAAGTTTGTTGTGAACCGGTGAATTGTATTTGTCTTTATCTGACACTGTTAGATTGTTTTCCAGATTGATTTCAGTATTCGCAAATGTTTAGAAAATCGTTCTGGTGAATCGGAAAAAGCTAACAATTCAAGATCATTGGATTGATTTTAATTAAATAATTGAAATAAATTAATTTTTACTTAAAATAATGTAGAAAAAGAACATTAGTTTTATAATTTTTTTATCTTTACTGTTTAAAAAAATGCTGAAATTTTATTCCTTTTTTAAGAGTCATTGAAATTATGACTTTGGACATACAAAGAGAAGTTCACTGTGAACCGTATCCGTCTTTAGCTACATTGTTGGATTGTTTTCCAGATTGATTACAATATCTGAAAATGTTTAGAAAATCAGACCAGTCATCGAACTAGAGAGGTTAACAGTTCAAGGTCATTGGACCAATTTTAATTAAATAACTGAAATAAATTAATTTTTATCTAAAATCGTGTGGAAAAGAAACATTCCATTATCTAGTTTTTTAACTTTACTGTTTAAAAATATATTTAGATTTTATTCCTTTTTTAAAAGCCATTAAAAATTTGACTTTGAACATAGAAAAGAAATCGCACATTGATTATTTGGTAAAAAATTTAGAATATATGCCTATATTAAGCTACTTGGATAAGGGTTATGGATAATAAAGCCTTAGCTTACGGGCTTTAAGCTTCCAAAAAGTTTAAAATTTTAATGAATATTGAAAAAGTGTTTATTTTGAGCTGGTGAACTGTATTCATCCTTATCTCACATTGTCAGATTGTTTTTAAATTGGTTTCAGTATTCGCAAATTTTCTTCAATGTTTTCCTTAATTTTTTAGACCATTTTTTATCTTCATTAATAAATGATATTTTATTATTGGTAACACCTATATTGTTTTTCTTAACATATATATAAATGATTAAATATTATAGTTTAAGAGCTATTGGAAATGTGACTTTGGGCATAGAAATCGAATCCTACATTGGTTATTTAATGAAAAGAATTGAGAATATAAAATATATACTAAGCTATTTAGAGAAGGTACGGCCTTTGGTAATAGGCCTTGAATTTCTAAAAAGTTTAAAATTCTATTGAATCATTATTAAAAAAAAGTTTATTGTAAGGTTTAATTAGGGAAATAAGGTTTTTGAACCCCTTACCCAAAAATCAGGTGCATAAGAACAATTTTTAAAAATTAAGGTAACCGCCCCGTCCCGCCTCACCTCACCTCACCTCACCTCCCAACCCAGCGTCACACCATTGTCATCTCCATCACTGACATCGCCGCGCGACTATAGATCGATTTCACATCTTCAACCATCAACGCACCACATCTCCATCAACACCATCCTGTGCATCGATTGCTGGCGAAGGCAATCTGAACTCAGATTTTAGATCGCAATCTGATTCAAACGCCGTTCATCTCTTCCATCATTTGTCTCTTTTGCTACTTCAATTAGATCGCGATGTCGATATGATTTCACACCCGATCAGTTTCTGTATTTTACCATTTTTTTGCATTTGGCCGGCAATTTAGGTGGTGCTTGGTTTGTGTGGGTGGTGTTTGGTTTGTATTGGCCTGCATTTGTGAGTTAAGGGTATAAGGTCGCGGTGATTGTGGTAGTGATCACGGTGGTGGTCGCAATTGTGACTCGGTTGTGTTGTGTTGTTGATAACCTCGGGTGGTGACTCGTGGGGTGTTGTATTGTTCATGACTTGGGGCAATGGTGATCCCAGTAGTGACTCGAGGTATGAGGTCACGGTGGTCGTGGTGCTTGTGTTGTTGCGACTCGGTTGTTCCGCCAAGTTGTTGTATTGTTGTGACTCGGTGTTTTGGCCAATTGTTTTTGTTGTGACTTGGTATTTTGACTAGTTATTTTGATATGACTAAGTGTTTTGGCAAATTGTGATTATTGTGTTGTAATATTGTGATATCACAATGTAAAAACATCTAAAACATCTGATCTTTCCAAAAAAAAAAGTTTAATGTACCTTAATTTTAAAAACTATATAAAAAACATTTGTATTTTTCAAGACATCACTTATTGTGAACTAGTGAACCGTAACCGTATCCGTCTTCATCTCACATCGTCAGATTTTTTTCTAAATTGGTTCCAGTATTAGCTAAGTCCTGGTTTTTCCAATTTAATTGGTCATTACCATTCAGTTCTTTAAACATTGATTAATTTATGTTAACATATTAAAATATTTAGTTTGTAGAAGATATATGTTAAGAAAATTAGATATCATTAATACATATTACAAAAGTTTTTTTTTTAAAGGGCAATAAATCACATGTATATTTTTTAGAAAACGTTAGTGTTCACTCATGACCATTTTATATAGTTAATTTGGGGTTACAAATTCAAAAAATTGAAAATTATGATCTGTGTTAAAGATGGTCAAACAACAAATTCTACTATAAATGTTATAATACATGTATTATCGTTCATCATTTATTCCAACTATGTTACTGGATGTAACATACTTTCCCATGCGTTATACACTAGTAGTTTAGTACAAACTCCAAAATTTTTTTCAATGTTTTTCTTAAGTTTTTTGTCTAAACCATTTTTTATCTTCAATAATGAAAAATATTATATTACGGGCAGTATCTATATTTTTTTCTTTACACATAAACGATCAAATATTATAGTTTAAATCATTTTTATACAAACATGTTTAATATTCTTGAATTGTTTATAACATCTGGTATTATCATCTCGTGTAATGCACAAGTGAAATAACTAGTTAATTTTAAAAAGATGTAATATGTTTAAAAATAAGATCTTATCAATTATCCAACTCCGGTTAAGGAAACTTGATCAAACAGAAGCTTGATCAAGTATGTGGCAAGCAACAAGCAAAACAAAGGCTTGCCACATGCTTGATCAAGTTGGCACACCCCCATTATTTTATCATATAATGTTAAGTTGTTACTTTAGGTGATGGCGGAAGTTTGTATAGACTTTTAATGGAACAAAGGCTAAGGAGGGTCGTGACATGTCAATCCAACAAGTTTTATAAGTTCTTATCTTAATAGTGTTATTATTCATGAAATAACTTTTTTTTTTCCCTTTCAAAGCTTGTTTATACTTCTAGGGACGTTTTGAAGTTCTTGTCACAAGAATTATTTCTCATGTCTATTAATTCTATTGCTTGAATAATTTCACTTGAAAGTCTATGAAGTAATAAGTTTGTCAAGAGTTAATATCAAAGTAGGCAATACAATCCATAACATAAAAACTATTTTATTTATTAGATATCCAAACAAAAGCTTGGGAGACCTTTACAAGGGAAAATGGGACTCTCAACCTTATACAAAAGCTTTCTTTATATTGATATCATACGAGCCAAGTTTTATGTAGTTACTTAAGTCCCCATAGATCTACTTGGCTTACTACTACCATTACTTCTTTAATAAACTATTCTATTAGACAAGAAACATTGGCATATCCCTCATAATCTTATCATGATGCAAAAGAATGAGGGTGTAGGTACAAAATATATCAAACTTGTATTTGGTTCCCAAATACATTAAAAACATGGGCTCCTCTTAATAGTAAGCCCAAAGGTCCGTTTCGATTACATGCATGATTTTACTTGTATCATAGGACAACCTCCAATCTTTGGCTTGCCGCTCATGGATTCTTCGGTGAAACATCTATAAAAAGATAAAAGATACAAAATGAGTATAAAATACCCTGTGAGTAATACATTATTTTGGTTGCCATAATGTTATAAAAATCATTCCATATCACAAATTTAAGAAATGTTAGAATGTACAAACCTTTTGAATGCATTATAGGGCCCCAATTACTAGAGTTTCCTACTACTCATGGTGTCTTATTGCCTTTCAAATACCAAGATGGCAATAGCAATATAATAGTTTCATAACAAATTTCCGGTTGGCCTTTACCGGATTGCCAATCATTCATTACTCCATTGCCAATTTCCATACTACTTATCCTATCTTGGAATTATAGTGTGGATTAAATCAAAGCAAACAATACAAAATGGGTAGAGGGACTCTAGCAATTCTTATGTGAGAAAACTTTTCAACAATATCCAAACCACATGCCTTTATTTGGAATTTATTTGAAACTTATGTATGCAAAGGGAACTAAAGTAACTAATTACTCACCTTGGCTTTTATGTCTTCAAAATGAGTGGATGTTTGTTAGGGATAAAATTCCTCCAAACCCTAGATATATTCAAGCAAAGAAGTCTTTAAAATGAAGTTTCTATGTGTATATAGAAGAGGTCTTGTTTGAAGAGATAAAAGAGTGTTTTTGAAGATCTTTTGGAGGTGTCTAAGACTTGGCTCAATTTATGGACGAATTTTGCTTAACTATTTCCTAAAAATTCTTGAGTTCCACCTATGATAAAGTATTCAAATGTCCTTAGATATAATTCATAAATAACCAATAAGAATAGATCCAATTGGAGGCACAAGAGTTTATTTTTACAAATTAAGTTGCCAAGTGTGCTTAGGTTTATCTCATGTGAGAAATTCCCAATGAGTACAAGTGTCCTTAGATTTTTTTCTTTATTGCTTAATGAATCTTTTCACTTAATGTATTCTGTAATGAAGTCTTTGTATTTTTGGTTATACTAATTAAGTGCCGTATTTTCACTTTAAGTATTCTTCGACCCCAAATTCAATTTGGCGCTAACTATACTTTTGGCAATACTTCCTAATCAATGAAAGTGATAGATGAGCAATCATCCTATTTTCATCAAAACAAATTAAAATATTTTCAATTTCTTATAAAATGTCATGCTTAATTATCCCAGTGTAATGTTTATTCATTGATTGCCTAGAATCGAGTATTATTGAAGAATTGAGCGAATTATTATCCCAATAATGCCAGTATGGAGCTTGCCAAATTTTTTTCAGAGTGTTACACAAGTTCCTTAACCGGAGTTTGATCAAGTTTTATAACGAGACTCTCATTTGTTTAACTTTCACTACTAGAAAAAAACGCTAACACTAACGGCAAAATTCCAAAGGCTGCCAATCTGTCGGTAATTACTAACGGTGGATACAACTTGCACATTTCACATCTTTAACATTTAACATCAACATAAATATTTCCATGAAAAATTAGGTTTTTTTATAAAACCCCTCACCTTGTATGGTGTGTATGGATATACACCAAGTGCATTAAATGTACATCATATATAAGGTGAAAGGTTTTATTACAAGATCTTTGAAAAGTTTAAAAAAGGGACTCATATTTAGTAATCAATGCCGCTGTTTGGGTCAAATTATGCGAAGACGGGGAAATGCATTAGTGCTTTCTGGGGACGATAGTCAAATGTACAATCGTGGTTGGGCAGCCACTTCAATGCTAAACACAAGTCCTGGGAGAATCTTGACCTGTTGAAAATTCATGCAAAATGGAGTTTCATTGTTATTCAATGTGTCATCCTCATCACAGCACAGTGTGTGACCGTATCATTGAGAATTAATCAATTTAGACGCATAAGTTAACAAAAGTTATGACAAAAAGAGGTTTAAATTACCTTATTAGCTTTAAAATAACTTTTAACTCCCATTGAAACTATGCACGAGTAATAAGTTAATTTCCCCTTTTTGTTGTAACTTATGTTTACATATATCCATATGTCCAATGTAGTTGAACTTAAAAAGATATTAGTCAATTACATACAAAAATGCAAATTCAAATATTGAGTTCTCTTTCTATTTTAAAATAGAAAATTAACAACATTTCCCATAAACTTTTTAAAACCAAGATGCTCTCTATTTTAAATGTTAAATAAATGTTTAAAAATAAACTTCTACAAACTCTTTAATTTAATTTTTAAAAGTACAGAGTGGCGTTTTGACTCTTCAAATTTAGAGAGCCAAATCCATTGTATATAATTTAATATCTACAAATTTCAATATTCATTTTTACTTTAATATAGCTACATTCAATTCTATTAGTCATTGACATATAGAAATATGAATTAGTAATATTAATTTAAAATGAAAAATAAAATAAATGTTTCTTGAAGCAAGTAAAATAAAGAGCCTATTGGAGATTATTAAAAAATTTCCTCTTTTCTTTAAAAAGTGGAATGTACTCATTTAAAATAAAGGCATGATTAGAGATGCTCAAATTACATACAATTTATATAACTCACATGTAGCATTATTCATATTTACTCATTCTATTTTTATTTTACAGATAAAAATCAATCCATGCCACAAATGACAATAATATTTTTTTTGGGGCATCCGATGGATGATGATCTACATCTACATCTACAATTTATCTACAATCCACTAAAAAAAAAAAGGAAGAATGAGTGGGAAACTTCTGATTTTCCATTTCGCCCCCACTTATTTCTCTAATTTCCATTAATTCCCTTATTTACTATTTAATTACTTTTATTTCATTATTATTAATTAATAACTTTAATCAATTCATGAGTATGGAATTTTCACCTTCCAACTTCGACCAGTTTTTTTTTTTTAAATTCACACAAATAAATTTAATTTTTTATTAAAATGAATTTTTTTTGAAGGAATAAAATGATTTTAATCTAACTAATCATCATAACTTTGAAAGTCACAATATCTTGCAAATCTTTTATTTGTTACAAATGTTACTATCCAAATTAATATGAAATGTATATACATCTCAAACCTGTAGAATTTAAAACGATGAGATTCATCAATATAGTAGTGTAAGAAATGTCGTTCAACATCAACTCAGCATTATTCTTTTTTTTTTTTAAATGTTTTGGTAGATGTTCTTAACAAAATTTACTATAATATCATTATTAAATACGACTTCAAATACATAAATATTTATTTCACCTCTTATATAGCAACGCACGTACTTATAACTCGTAATTCCAAAAACCATTATAATTGCCTGAATTTCGCCAGGTAGTGGTAGTGTCCATCGACTCTCAATTTTCCCATCCCAAACAGGTCCATACCATTCTAGAATGGGCTTTGGGCCTAACATATTTATCAAAGGTGGTAGTTAATAGACAGGCCCAAATTATAGTAGCATCCTATCTGATGTACGTTGCCCTAAACTCGTTCTCGCCGAGACAAGTCCCCGTCTGTGAAAAAGCCCCACCACATTTTTTCTCTTTTTTCCCCCTTCTAAAGGAAGTAAATCTATTCATTAACCTCCTCATCAGTGAACGAGAAAAGAAGAGAGGAATACAGTCCAACTAATATTTCGATTTTACGCCAGGTTATAATAATACTAAAATTGCAAATGAAGTCAAAGAGTGAGTTAACATACGTCTATGCGTAGCTAACAATATATGTAGTGATGTATTGTAATTAAGATGAAATATATGTAACAATAAGATGGTTTTCTTATTGATTAACATAAGCTCAAGACCTCGAACTAGCTTAATTATGTGCCAACGGACTGGCAAGGGAGCTTCTTTTTGTTTTCCCTAACTTACAATTTTAGTCCCAAAAGAGACATTAGTTTTGTAGGAGAAAAATGACCGTTAAAAATATAATGTGTTGTAATGAATATGGTTAAATAAAGATTGTGCATACGGTTTCATATTACTCGCGTAGACGCCTAAGCTCAGGTTGAATTTGTGGGTCCATAGGTACGAGCCGGGTGCGGCG
The DNA here is from genome assembly GCA_963692815.1 of Nyctanthes arbor-tristis. Classification (NCBI taxonomy): domain Eukaryota; kingdom Viridiplantae; phylum Streptophyta; class Magnoliopsida; order Lamiales; family Oleaceae; genus Nyctanthes; species Nyctanthes arbor-tristis. The sequence goes on along the minus strand of CAVNYN010202613.1, from coordinate 37,133 downwards.
AAGATGACGAGATGTCGGATTTAGACAGCAATGTGGAAGCGAGCCACTCACGGGAAAATGAGGGAAGATGTTGATAAAAGAGCGCTCTCAACTGTTTGGACAAGACAACCCCTTCTTCATCAACCTCTCGCTTCTGGATTATTGAGATAAATAGGCTCCACCTTCTCATCCTTCTCTATTTTACGACCATCCAAACACATCCATTTCCATTGATGTCAAATATTTGTGAAACCTATCAAATTCCGGTACATTCTATCATGTCTTTTAGACACTGTGTGTCAACACATCGTTACTCCTCAACACACTCAATGGTGTATTGTCACACAGTCTTTTAGACACTATAGAAAGGCCGATCAAATTCCCGTTATTTATTTTACATATTAATAAATCGCGAATAGGTCTTTAAAATAAACATTATCATACTGTATAAAAAAATAATGCCCATTCATTATTAGTGGTAATGATTACCATTTTATATGATAATCTATTGCTATTAAAGGATAAGTCAAATTAAGTGTCGTCCTAACAGATAAAATTAAGACGCTCATAGTCTATAAACATAAGGTGCGTCCATAGGCTCTTTCAACTACACAATAAATAGAATATAGTATGTTTAAGGAGGATATAACCAAAAAAAAATCCAACCAATAGGAAAAGTTTTATATTTAAGGTCTTGCGCTGTTCAAAAAGCACAACTAAATTCTAACTTTATTTTTATTTTTATTTTTATACCATAGCATAGCAATGCTCCTAAATCTAATCTTTGGTTAAATAATGATAAGACATTTGGATGATTTCTTTTTAGATATTTATCAGTTTAACATTTTATCTCCTTTTAACCACTAATGTTAAAGGTAAATAGCGTGTTTGACAACTCTTTATAGATCATCAATGTATAAAACCAATTATGAATTAGAAATAGTCCAACAAAACATTATAATAAAATAATGTCACATGATAGTTTATAAATCAATTAATTTATAAACAAATTATCAAACACGTTGAGAATTTTTTGAAGCGATGACATGATTTAATTAGTTTTTTCTTTCTTTTTCAACTCAAGCACTATAGTTAGTAATTTGTAGACACAACTGTTGAATTTTTCTTAAAAAAATTGTCCCATGCAATAATACCACTTTACCCAAAGTGACTTTATTTTATTTTTAATCAGCGAAAATGTTTTGTTACCAATGGTTCATTTTCTATTTATAATTACCATTCATAACGAGTTGAGCTAATGATGTGTGAATAGAAATAATCCAAAATCCTTTTTTCTATTTACCTAAAAGTTGGAGTCTTTTGCTGCCTGAACAAAACAAATTACACAAATGGGATCTAGACAAACGTTCAGGACCTCCTTTGAAAAGAAAAAAGCATCGGGACCTCAATTGCAAATTTGTCCCAAAAAATATGAACCGTTGTTGTCGTCACATGGCAGCAACCACTTAAACAAGAGTAATATTCACCTATTCACTGTAGGTTACACTGTTTATTTTTGACGTATCACACACATAACTGACACATATAACCACCATGTATGTGTCATGTCCAGTCATATCGCTGCTACATAAAAAATAAACGGTGTAATCTCACCCACAATAAGTGGGTGAACAAAATTAACTTAAACTGCTCCAAGTCTGCCACTGATAAAAACCTCAGTTAGATTTACGTTGTTATAATTTCATCCAAGACTAATTTAACAACTATTCAACTATTACTTTTTTAGCCCTTCGTCCAATTATAATTTCACATTACCAATTATGCGAATCAAACAAGCACAAAGTTTATCTTCCTGGCGGACGTTAACTGAAGACAACATCTGCCTATTACACATAAAACTAGCCCCTAAACACACTCTCTTGCTCCTACTACCTAGTTTCTCTGTCTATACTCAAATGGAGTCTTGCGTTTTCACCGGCGCCACCGCCACCGTCACTCGTGGACTCCCACTTCTCCCGAAGCGAGTGGCAAGGCTCACCACCATCTGCCGTTTCCCCAACTTGAGGCCCAACGGAGACCTCACCAACGGCGGGAACTTGATATGGGGAAGACAGCTTCGCCCAGCAATTTTACTTGAGACCTCGCCGGCGAACGTGTTATCTCCGGTGACGAAGAGAGAGATTCTCCGGCCAAGCTTGGCCGCTGCTTCTTCGCCGGCTGAAGGCAGCGATTCCGCCGGGTGAGGTCCGTTCTTATATCCGTCCCTTTAACCTGACCGTTTTCGTGCTGTTGTTATCCTGACCCGTTTTGTGCAGCGATGCTAAGGTGGCCGCCGTCGGGTTCTTTGAAAAATACCCGGCTCTTGTTACCGGCTTCTTCTTCTTCATGTGGTATGTCGCGCTTGGCTTGACACCTTAATCGTTCTAGTAAATAGAAATCAGCTGTTTCTTGGAGTAACTTAGTTGCCCCTTTTCTCTTCGGTAGGTACTTCTTGAATGTGATATTCAACATACTCAACAAGAAGATCTACAATTACTTCCCGTATCCTTAGTACGTTTTCCTATGTAATTTCTTTTTAATTTTCTTGAAAATTGAAGTCTTGTAAGCTGTAAAATAATCATTTGTTGTTAATCTCTTTGCTTGTTTTTCACTTATATATTGGTGGTGATAAACTGTGCGTTATTTCTGCAGTTTTGTGTCTGTCATTCATTTGTTTGTTGGTGTGGTGTATTGTTTGGCGAGCTGGGTTGTCGGCCTCCCCAAGCGAGCTGTAAGTTATTTTCAATACTGTAGAATTTTGTGTTCCGTGCACTTTATGGGAGTTCTCTTTGCTGAAAAAGTTACTGAATTTAAAGACAAATGTTTCTCGAGTGGGCTGAGGTTTTGGTTAGATTAATAGATTAGAGTCTATTTCTAATTACTTTATTTGGTGGTTCTTTGTAGCCAATTGATTCGAACATCTTGAAGTTGCTTATCCCAGTTGCTGTGTGCCACGCACTTGGGCATGTTACTAGCAATGTCTCATTTGCAGCAGTCGCAGTCTCATTCACCCACACCGTCAAAGGTGTTCCACAATCTACTTTGGATCATTGAGGAGGAATACGAATTTTAAATTACTAAAGAGACTAAGAGATTTTATTTAACTAATAACATCTCTCGTCCTCTTTTTTTCACTTTGAATCAGCCCTTGAACCTTTCTTCAACGCTGCTGCTTCTCAGTTTATACTTGGACAGCAGATACCTCTAGCATTATGGCTGTCACTGGCTCCAGTCGTCATTGGTGAGCTCCACTTGTTCTCATCACATGCTTTTTACTTTACGGGATGGTTCTAATTCAAGAAAACTTGGCCTGTTATCTTGTGGATGTTTACGTACAATTGGCCTCTGCAAATATGCCAGAAAATGCTGTTAAATTGTTGGGACTTGGCGAGATTTTTTGTGCTTTAACTGTACAAAATAAATGCAGGTGTGTCCATGGCATCACTGACTGAATTATCCTTCAACTGGACGGGATTCATCAGTGCTATGATATCCAACATTTCCTTCACTTACAGGAGCATATATTCGAAGAAAGCTATGGTTAATGATGCAACTTTCATATTTTTCTTTCCTCTTATTTAATCATACCAAGGAGTAAGGACGCTGTTGAAAACATGTTGGGCTAAGCTTAGAGGCCTAATTTTTTCTTAATTGATCAAAGTTGGGGAAAAGGTTTTGCCAAACTTGTTAGAGCGGTTGTGTATCTGTTGTGTTGCCAAACTTGTTAGAGCGGTGAAAGCTGTCTTCACTTGTGTATATGTTGTGTTATTCCTGTTCTGATACATCCTTATTTTGCAGACTGATATGGATAGCACTAACTTGTATGCCTACATCTCCATCATTGCCCTCTTCGTTTGTATTCCGAGAGCCATAATTGTGAGTCGCAGTTGATGAATGGGAATATATTCCAGTAATTATGTCTCTCACAACTCATTTCTTTCCTTAGTTGCTTCCCATTTATCTTAAATGCTACATATTTTGGTGAGCAATCATAGTTTGAAGGACCTCAACTATTAAAGCAAGGGTTTGCTGATGCAATTGCTAAAGTGGGCTTAACAAAGTTCATCTCAGATCTCTTCTGGGTGGGACTGTTTTACCACCTTTACAATCAGGTACTTCAACAAAATTTAGTGTTAAAGCTTTTGAATCACAAAATCATATAAGCGATGTGTTAGATTATCATTTACAGTTGATGTTCCCAATTTTTGTTCAAGCAACTCATGAATAAATTAATTTTTGCAGCATGCTCTTTGTGTTCATAATGAAGGGTTCTTGTTTTACTAATATATATCATATATGTGAGCGGGGATTGAGAAATTTTTTTTGCTTTTCCCCTTTTCAGCTGGCAACAAACACCCTAGAGAGAGTGGCACCTCTCACACATGCAGTTGGAAATGTGTTGAAACGTGTTTTCGTGATTGGCTTCTCAATCTTAGTCTTTGGTAAACTCAAATCTTCTTAACGTTGTTATGCAGCTGACATGTAAGTTAGATGCTAATTCCCTCGTTTGGATAACTACGTAAAATTTTCAGGCAACAAAATTTCACTACAAACCGGTATTGGTACTTCCTCTTCCGATCTGCCGGAGTTGCCATTTACTCCTACATTAAGGCCAAGATGGAAGAAGAGAAACTGGTAAGTTCTGCTGTAAATGCTGGTGCTTTTCTATATAATAGCACCCTACAAATTTGATGCATACTGGAATCTGAACTTTGAAATTAAGCTCAGCCAATGAAGCTTATTATCCATAACTTAGAGGAACCAAGCGGTGGAAGCTGTTAGGTTTTCTGTCCCATTTTTTAAGTTAAACTTCCCTGACAAGGCAGAGAAATATTTTCTTATGAATCTTGAATAGTCGGGTTCATTGCTTCAGAGGATAGAATTGTTTCTTGAATTCACAAGTTTTAACTCTATAATCAACTTTGATAACGTTAGGGGATTTAATAGGAAAGCTGACTATTTTTCTCCTAGCGTGCTTTGTGTTGCCTTTTTTCACTCCTAGTCTTCACTATTATTATGCTGATATTACTTTTTTTTATTTTTTGGGCAGCAAAAGAAAACCACATGAGAAGAAAGGCGTGGACATTGGAGAAGCCTTGGTGTGCATTTTCATATTCTTCCATGTGAGAAGAAATGCTAAACCTGAGTTCCCTTTCAATGTGTAGTTATATAGTTTTCCCATTAATTTGCATAAATTCAGAGTTCAAATGATTGTTAATTTTCAATATCGTGGTTGAATATTGTATAATTTATCCTTTTCTTCAACAGCGTGAATTAAAAGCAAGCTGAGATTTGCAGAAACAGCTTATCTTAGGAATCTCTTCCTCCTATTGTCATCTGTTTCTGCAAAAATTCCAAGTGACATGTCTGAATTTTTTATGCAGCTTAAAGGAAATGAGCGTTTTAATCTATATGGGTATTTGAGCGGTCTCGCTACTCAATTTTCATGGAACTAGTCTCGTACCTGTGCGTTGCACGGGATTACCAAATAGACAGAAATATAAAGAAATTGAAAAACATAAAAAAAAAATAAATTCCAATTATATATGACCTCTAATAAATAAAATATTGAAACAAAGAACATTAGCAAAAAACCCGGGGGGGGGGGGGGTGCAGTGGCGAAGAACATCTTTGGGTGAAATGTCTCTTTATACAGATATGAATGTACAAAAACATGAAGAATATAATAATCACATACAATGAAAATGAATTTCACTATAATGGTGCGTTTGATTGCATATTGTTTTCCATGGAAAATGTTAATTTTCACTTATATTTTTTTGATTTAATCAAATACAATTTTATTTTCCATGAAAAATGTTTTTCGACTAGGATAAAAAAGTGAATATTTTCCTTAAAATCAAGGAAAATGAATTCTCATGGGAGAGGTGGAAAAATATTTTTTGTGGAAAAATATTTTCTGTGGAAAATCAATTCTAATTCCTTTTTCACCCTTCAATCAAACATATAAAATTATACATGTACTTCCCATAATACTAATAGCTAAACAATAGAACAAACATGGCATACAAATATATTACTACAAATGGTAAAGTAAAATAAAAATTCAATATCCATTAAATTTTGCGCCCAAGAGTTAAAAAGTAGAGACTGTACTTGTAAATAAAAAGAATGATCATAAGGATCAAATGTAATGATATGGTACAACTAAATGTGTATTATTATTAAATTAAATAATGTAAAACCATTTTAGTAATGTAGAAAGGAGCATGTACATTCCCAATTAAAGCTACAAAGAAAATGATTCCAAAATTGAAACATAGATCCAATGGAATTTGTCAACTTCCACTGAAATAAAGTACGTATGTTTCTCATCAATATGCATTCCATCGCCTGACCAATTTCTATACGAAGTAGATTTATCCAAAATATCTCATTTAGCTAAGAATTTCAAGTTATTTAAATATAATTTTTTTTGGAAATAAAAAACATGATGGTAAAGGGCCTTGGAAGTAGAATAAAGTATGACATGCATTGAAAGCGACAATGGACCTCTCCCCAAACTCATTATCATCCAATAGCCTTTGGACCATTTTCTTTGCACTGTACTCTTATCAAAATTCTTCATCTACAGCAAAAAAATTAGTCAAGAAAATAAAACACATAGTTACTCATTATATAAATTCAAATAGAGCACAAGATTTTACAAACCCATACCTTCTTCCATTATCCCACTATATAACTTTTCCAGGATTTTACTTATTAATTTTTCTTCTTTCCTTTGAGATCGGAAGAGCGTCGACATCTCATTTGAGCCCAAGATTGGAGGAAAGACCATAAAAGTTATCATCTTTATGGGTAAAAACAAATTACATCCTAAGCGGGTGCATATCAAAATTACTACTAAGCAGAAAGAAATAATCTGATATATATCAAAGTGGAAGGCCCATCTAAAAAGAGAGCAGAGGGAAGGGCAAAGATTAACTAATATATATACACAAAACTACACCCATATTTGAGTACATGTAAATGGACATAAGCATTGGTGTGAATCAGCCTTCTACTTTGCTAATACGGCTCAAAAGTTCACATTCTCATTATGAAACAGGGAAAGGTCACCAAATTTCTTAAATTTCACAATAAAAAGAAACAAAAACCATAATAACAACGTATAAAATCACAATCAATTATAACCAATTATCTTATCTGTTGAACATTGATGGTTCTACTAGCAAGGAATGAACGAAGCAAGGAAAACATACGTACAACGCGAAATGAATTCGTATTCTACTTCATTAATAAAGCTTGAAAGCAACCAAAAAGGGGCAAAGCTCGAAAGTTAACTTGCTCATTATGGCTTGGCTTCAAATTTAACCATGCAAATATTGAAATTCCAACAATTCTGAAATTGGTAGAGCTGTGAAGGGTGTACAATGACTTATCTTGTAAGGAAAAAAGTAAAGAGTATTTAAAGCAAAAATCCCTTTCTCATTTATTTTGCATAGAAAATAGAGGCGCTCAAGTTGAGTGAGCTCAAATTCTGTGCATATATAATCTTTATAGAAAAGCAGTTTCACATAGGTGAGTAGTTTATTCTATTCTCGATACTCAGTTAAGTGCCTGATAACCATTTTAGAGCATGATAATGAGCTTCAAGGAAAATAGAATTTCCAGTGGATAGATATATTTCCTTAAGGCCAGATGAACAAAGAAAAACCAAGAGAACCAGCCATTTCAGTTTGTTCAAATCAATATTAACATAAACAAGCCATTTCAGTTTGTTCAAATCAATATTAACATACACAAGTGTACATGAAAAATCAAGAGAATCATCCGTTCAAGTTTTTCAAATCAATATTCAAGCACAGAAGTATACATATAATTTGGAGAAAAACTGTACAGCGAATGTATCATCCTAGATGGTACATCCAATTAATCGTCACACTACATGTCATTAAATATTTCCACCTCATTTCTTTTATTTAATATTATTATCTTTTATTAATAGCAATTAATAAGATTCCCGCCACCCAATTTTTACCCTTTTTTTCATTTCGCTTTCTCTCTCTTTCCTCTTCCCACCCCCAACTCAGCAGCAAAAATTGGCCTTTCAAATTCTTATTCTTTTTTTTTTTTTTTTGGCTCTTTTCCATTGCAAAACAAGTAAACAACTGCTCATGGTTTGACTATTTGTTTTAGTTAAAATATTGACATGTTATGATTTTTATTGAATAGAATATATAAATATATTTCAATGAATGAGAATCAAACAAGCTCTTATATTGTAAACTTTTACTCACTCTATTTTTTCCCCTTAGGTGAGTGAAGCGTGTCCTACTTTCTTTAAAGTCTCGTCACTTGTTACCATTTTCATTTGCCTCTTTCTTTTTTTTTTTTCAATCAATTCGTCGAATGGCTTACACCTAAAAATGTTGCTTGGGTTGCTTAATTCTTATCTATAATTTTTGTTAGGTTGTAAAATGAAACTATGCTCCAAATTTTGGTTAGCACTTTGTTATTGGAGATTTCTTATTGATGAAAATGGCCAAGCATATTTCAACAACTTATTCTTGAAATTGTGTTGGTGTCTTCAAAAACCCTTTTAGAGTTATTAAATCATTTGTCAAATACACCAAAGTCATTGTAAAGTTAACAAATGAAATATAATCAAATAATATTTCAAACGACATGCCTTTGTTAATTATATTTAAGTATGGCAATCAAGTGCATGAAAACGTCAAAATATACGAGAAAATAATTAAATAGACGAGAGAATAATATGTATCTAGAGAGAAGAATCAGATAACTACTTGGTAGGTGGCAATAAAGGAGAGAGAGAAAAGTGAGGTGAGAATAGAGCAAAAAATATTCACTACATTAAATAAGATTGACTTGCCATTAATAAAAATAATAATATTAAATGAAATTGACATTAAATAAAATGACATGAAAATATTTAATGAATTGTAGTACAACTATTGGTTGGATGTACCACCTTAGGTGGTACATCCGTTGTACATAAGTTTTTCTCATATAATTTGACAGTTACACAAACCAATAAGAGCATCTCTAATGGCAAGGGCTAAGGTGAAAGTAATAGAGGAGAGAGATTGTGAAGAGATAATTATTTAAATTGAATGAGTGGGTAGAAAGGGATGTAGGGAAAAACTGGGGAAAATGAAAAAGAAGAGAGAGATAGATAGAAATTCAAATATAATGATAAAATAGTAGTGGAGAAGGTAGAAATGAAGGTGTGATTTTTAATCTTGGGGTTGACATTGGGGAAAGAAAAGTGAAGATAAAGTAGCGTAAATGAGAGAAAATTGATCAAAAGAAAAAAGAAAATTAAAAGAAAATATGAAATATACGTGATCCACTTTATTTTTATTTTTTTGTGTGCATCACCTTTTGAGGAAAACATCTCCCATTGGAGATACTCTAAAATCACCCATTTCAAGGTTGAGATCAACATCCTTCAAGAGCACTCGAAATGGGGCTATTGAATTAACAAAAATTAAGAGATGAATAGAAGAGAATAAGTAAAGATTATGTAGGAAATTGAGAATACGAAGACAAATGAGGTGAAACAACAGACCCAGATTTTTGAGTACCAGCAAGATATATTCATACAATTAACCATCGGATAATTATGGTTTTCGAACTCTTAGCTTCATACCCGCAGTTAAAGTCTGTACGGAAACCTTTATCGTACCAAATTCAAGAAAAAATTGAAGATTAAATATGGAAAGTCAATTGGAGCTTATCGATTCATATCCTCAAATCAGCAAAATGAGTAAGAAGACGAAAAACCAAGATTTGCCTTTCAAGAGTCGTTCCAAGATGGCAACGAATCAAAAAAGATCAAAATATAATCTAACCACGTCTGAAGAATACGACAAATTGAATTCAGATAACACATAGGAGCCGACAGTGTTCGAATTCTGGGCCTCAATACGTCAGATAAGAAAGAGATAAAAGTAACTTTACCAAAGTTCTCACAAGAAACCCAAAAACTGCTAAAAAAACGACCAGACGTCACCAAATTTGTTCTGCTACTAGACTATGGCGGAAAATGGTACCAAGTAGATTAATTAATATATAGATTATTGTCATTGAAAACATTTGTAAGGCACGGCAGACTAGAAGATGATTTTTCAAGCGTTGAAGCTGAAGTCTTCTTGTAGTTATACATTCGAGTTGACTCAAGAACTTTCTCGAGGCTAGCCAATGAGGTTTAATCCATTTGGTTAGAGGGTTAGATTGAGGTACTAGGATATAGATATCTCAGGTTCAATTCCTATATATAGGATGTTTTCTACATTTTATGTGTGGTGTGTATTCCTCTGTATAGATATTTGTATTGTTGATTTTTCTCTATATAGGGGTGTACTGTTGATTGTGTACTGTTGATTTATTTTGCATTGTGGTTCAATGTGACATATATATATACATATTTATATTGCTATAATACAGATTTGTAATTCTATTTTAAATTAAAAAAAACTGAAACTTAAGAAATTAAGGTTGCGTTTGGGACTGTTGTTAGATGTACAATTTCTACTTTTTTTAGAAATAGTCTAATTGAAATGTTTGGTAAATTTTTTTTTTTTTAAAAAAAGAGCTTTTCGAACACGACAACAAATTTAGGAAAGTAGTAGAACAGTAGTTTTAGTTTTTAATATTCTATTTTTAGTTTCTACAATTAAGAGCATCCACATTGGTAGTGCTAAAGTAGATTGTAAATGGAGTTGTTAGTTAATAACTCAAAAAAAACCTACATTAGTGGTATTAAAATAGTTACTAAAAGCATTTAATTTAACAAATTATTAGTTTTATTATTAAAGTTAACAACAAACTTAACACTTTATATGATATTATTTCTTTTTTTTTACTTTAAGTAAATTGGGATTGATTCACTATTTAACTATTGAATTGATGATTAAATTTAACACTCTTATTTAGAATCACCAATGTGGCATAAATTAATATTTAAATTTAACTTGCTTATGTGTCATTTAACAATCACTAAAAACTCTAGTTTTTGCTTATTTAGATAGTTCATTTTAGCACTACCAATATGGATGCTTTAACTATAGTTTAATTTAACACCTTAAAAAAAGGAAAATTCAGCCGAATTTTTTTCTTATGATACTCTCTAGGTTTCTTTTTGAATTTCGATCTAGTACCAAATGGTATGACAGTATATAATGGGAAACCACAACTATGTAGTCTACATTGATGCACGCTACATTGTTATATGGTGGTATTATATGATACCATAAATATGGTTCTATATCATTCTTAGTTTCTTCCTCCATTTCTTCCCCAGTTCATCTCTTCCAAATTATTTTTGCTTTCAGTTATTATTAGTGCATGTTGTTGGACGTTTTGTAATTCAAATTTTATTGGTTTAGTTATGTTGTGTGAAAGTATTACATTATATAATATTACATATTATTGTTTTATTAAAAGGAAAAAAATAAGGGTACCATATTATAAGATAATAATAAATAGAGATATTATTTTCATCAAAAAAAAAAGATAAATAGAGATATTATGAAAAATCATATATACTTTTTAATAAATTATAAGTTGGCAGAATAGTTAAATTTATCAAACACTTAAAAAACTAATTTTAGACTATATAGCAATTTCGGCAAAAAAAAGTTTATTAGAAACTAAACTGATTCTTTTCACATTTGCTTCCTTTTTTTTTTCCCCAACACAGTAGGAGTTACTTATTGCAAAGGTCAAAGCAATACCAAGCTAAGCTTACAAATTGATGACTGTGTTTTTCTCTTTTTCAATCTACAAATTTTTATTTAACTTGATGCCACATATGAAATGAAAAAAGTTACAGAGAATCGACAATTCTATATAAAAATAATGGTATGATACTTTGGAAGTTAACATGAACTGTAAGCTTAACAACAATTAGCGCATAAGTGTTTCCATCCTAATTTTGACATTTCCCTTCCACATTTATTTTTCCTTTTCCCGATACAAGGGAGAGAGAGGATAGATAAGTGTGGCTCAAACCTAAGTCTCTTATCCGAAAACATAACATTCAATCACTGCTAGTACAATTCAAACCACGTAAATTGTTAAATAGGGTATTAACCGTGAGTAATTTAATTTTGATGTATTTCTTACCAATAAAATATTATAGGTTATCATCGGCAAGCAATTAATAGATGATGTGAAATCAATTGAGTTGAATGAAAAACAATGGATTCTTTTCGTAAATACCTGCTTAATTTTAGTTTATTCAAATAAATTTGGTAAATATTTTAAATTCTAAGTACTGTGTAATTTACTGTGTTCAAATGTAACAAGTATGTTACTTTTACTTTTTAATATCTTATTATCTTTTCTCTTTAATAAATATATTTTTCAATCCCCTACCCTAGCCCCCCAACTCCTACGCACCCCATCAGCAGACTGGATTCTTAGCGGTCGGCGGCGGCCTGCCGGCCGATTGGAATTTTTTTAAATTTCTCTTTTTACATATTTTTTTATTTTTTTCCTTATTTCCTTTTTTTCCCTCTTGTTTTCTCTCTTTTATTTTTAATATTTTTTCTTTTTAAATTCATTTCATATCGATTATCTGGCCTTTTAATTCATATGATATACGAAGTTATACTGTTTTAACACAGGTTTTTAGACAAATAACATAAAATGTTAAACAAATAGCCAAGGTTCTTATACGTATAATATAACTTATTAAACAAATAACATAGATTGTTACACAGAAAACATAGTTTATTATACAAATAATACAAATTGTTTAATAACATATATTGTTATAGCCATAACACATCGTGTTACGTAGATAACAAGTCTTCACTCAAATAACATAATAACATAGCTTGTTTCACACATAACATAACTTGTTATAGAAATAACATAACATGTTACGCACATTAGATGACGTGTTGGACAAATAACATAGTTTGTTATACAAATAACATAGGTCTTTATTAAGCAATAAATTATTAAAACAAATCTGAACAGTATTTAAATAGATGTAGACAATCCCTATGGTAAATAAATAACTAAATTATAAAAAAATAAAAAAGAATAGAAAAACATAAAATCATAAATTTGAAGGCCTAACCGACATCGGATGGCCTAAAATGATGGTGCTCATCAACCTTTCCGGGAAAGTATTATACACTAAATTCTAAATTGAATACCAAAGCACCCAAAATTTATCCCCATTTTCGATGTAATTCTCCCTTAATCCATTCTACAATGTGTTCTATATTAGCTTTTTAGATAAGTAATATAGATTATTTAATAACATATATTGTTAGACAAAAACATATATTGTTACACAAATAATATAACTTGTTATAAAAATAACATAACTTGTTATGCAGGTAATGAACCTTTGAACATGAAAATATTTTTTATCATATAGCAAACTTTGTCAAAAATTGTTATAATGAAAAAAAGAAAACAAAAAAAATAAAAATAACAATAAAAACAAAAATGAAAAAAAAAGAAGAATATTCCGACAACAACGCTGGAAAAGAGAAAAGGAAAAAGAAAAAATTTAAAAAGAATGAGGGAGAAAGGAAAAAGAGCAAAAAAAAAAAGAAATAAAAAAATTACCGAAATCCCATGATCGGCCACCGGAATCCAGCCACAGAAATCTGACAGTCGGAACCCGGCTATTGGTCACCGGATTCCAATCGATGGTCACCAGCGGTTGGCGGGATTCCGGCCAACATGGGTGGGTGGTTAGGGATGGGGAGTAAAATTTGATTAAAAAATAATAAATAAAATAAATAAAAAATAAATAAAACAACCAAATATTTTTGGAATTTAAATATAACCAAGTATGTTTGGAGAAATATTTTAGAACCAAGTAAATGGTGCAATTTCGCCAAAAAAAGATCTACTAGTCAACTTGAAACATTAGTACATTATTGGTCTAGCTGTAGTGTGCGCCTTACCTCCCTTGCATTGTTACGTCTCAACTAGTATAACAATATGCCAACTAGTAGGTGAGCAAACATATGTGTATGAAGTATATTTTTTTGAGAGTTAATTTTGTAAAAAAGAGATTTTTTAGGAGAATGTAGAGTTAAAAAATAGTATGAGGAATTGTGAAAAATATTTTTTATAAAAATATATGATTAAAAATGAATTAACACAAGAAGAATTAATTCTAAAGAGAATCCACTTTATACAACTTAAATTGAATACGACAACTTTGAATATTTATTTTTATTTTTTTTAAATTGACAACTTTGAACTTGGTTGGCGTAAGATTTGGTGTGTCGAATAAAATACCATGTTGGGCTAGATTGGTATCGGGTACGGGTATTTATTTTTGTCAACCCAGTTGAGAGTAGCCCAAACTTTGCGGAGCCCATTAACAAAAACAAGAATCCAGTCCTTAAGAAATAAGGATCGTGGCACCCAAAAAAGGCGGAGAGAAAATTGAGAGAAAAAAAAAATTGGAAAAAAAGATTCCAATCGGCAAGCGAAGAAACCATAAATACCGAAACCCAGAAATAAAGAAAGTCTCCAAAATTTAGCGTTAGCGGCCAAAAAATGGATCCCATCTTGCATGTAACGTGTTTTAATGCCACCCAATACCCAAAAATCAAAATTAAAAACGGAAATAAAATTTTTGGAAAAGAAAATGTGGAATTTGATGGAACCAAGATTGAGAAGGACTTCTACTACTCCTACTTGTACTGTTGGTTTTCTGATGCTTTTAATTTCCTTTTTATTAATAATAATATTAGTAATCGAATCCTTGTTATATATTCTTATTCACAATTACTCTGGACATTTATTTCGTTTATTATTATTATTTGTAGTAAATCTCGTGCCTTTGGACAATTTTTTCTCCCTTTTGTTTTGTTTTATTTTGTGGAAAGATCGAGATTTTTGTTTTTTTTGTTTTTGGCCCTAGTCTCGATTTCTGGCGTTGGCATTGATGGGGATGGAGGCTTCTTCTGAAGGAGAGGTCAATCGGAACCTGAATCAGAGCCCATCCGAGAGGCAGAAGAGGACAAAGCGGCAGATGAAGACTCCCTTTAGATCGGAAGATACTGGTGAAGACATATGCTGGTATAACTGTTTTTCCTCTTGTCACCATGTTCCTTGTTGGTATGCCTGATTGTGCATGTTCATGTGGAGGTTGATGTGTTTGTTTTAAGACTGTTGGTGGCCAATTGACGATACTTGGATATTTTCCTGAGAGGAGGATAAGAAATGCCTCTGAAATCAGTTCTAGTTCTTTACAATAGAAGTTTATTATTTGTCAATGTGTGGAAATAGACTAGTTATTGGGTCTCAAGTAACAAAGATCTCAATTGGTTTACTTTTGGTGGATAATGCAATATAGATGCGTTATTTGAACATAATAATATTGTGTGCATGTGTACTATATGGATGTGGCAGCTTCCGATCTGTTTGTGTCGTTTGGTGCAAGGAAAATGAGATTCCCGTTCTGACACTTTGCTTTACTTTAATGCTGTGGAGACATACCCATCTGAGCCTACTCGAGCTGAACTATCAGAAAAATTAGGTTTGTCAGACAGACAATTACAGATGTGGTTTTGCCACAGGAGGTTGAAGGACAAGAAAGAAGCAGCTGGTGTGGCAGGCACAAAGCAAAGCACCACTGCATCATCTGTGAGAAGGGGGTTGATGGATTCGTCTAGAGATCCAGTGATGGTAGCAGAGCCTGGCAGCGAATCAAGCTCTCAGTCAACATCTGGCTCTGGCTCTGGGTCAGATTCGGGCGAGTTTGATAATGGAGATGACATGCCAACTGTGCCTGTAAGGTACTATGAATCACCTAGGTCAATAATGGAGCACAGAGTAATAGCATGTGTGGAGGCACAGTTGGGTGAGCCATTACGGGAAGATGGCCCAATGCTTGGGGTTGAGTTTGACGAACTGCCACCTGGTGCATTTGGCACCCCCATAGGTATATATAGTGGATTCTCCGCATATCCGTGCATTTGTTTTTGGTTCTTAAGCTGTGGACCCGCTTTATTTACTTGTGTTGCTGTTAAGTATGATATGTAGCTACATTTAAAAAGATTGAAGTCTTATCTAGTCCACTTGACTAACTTTTTGTAATTCTTTTAAGTTATTTGCTTTTGTTTTTGCTACTTCTCATAGACTATGTATGGGTACTATGAGTTTTCAAGTTGTCTGGAGCTTTTGCCGGGAGACTTCTGTAGAGAGCTAATGGTGAATTATAGGACACGAGTGTGTCAATTCATGGTTTGTCTTTGTTCTTAACTGATACAATCTTAACTAATTGATTTTTAGCCAGACTGGAGGATATGACTCCCTTGTTTCTGTTACCCATATTTCTGAACTAGTTTTCATTAATGTGTTTGGTTTTTAATTACTGACATTTCTTTATCTTGCTTTCAAAACACTGCTGGCTGAGCATCAGGATCGAGACAGGCATCCCCTATGATGGAAATATATTTGATCCCTATGATGTCAAGGAAGACAAAGTTTGTTTTCTAGCTTTATATATTTGTGCCCTTTCCAGTACGTGATTTCCATAAGTGATTGGTCTCTGTGGTATATTGACGTTTCTATGAAATACTCTGTTCTCTGTTTCAAGGACTATGAAGCCTATCAAACTTGTCTTGAAACTTTGTACTCGTTAACAAACATCTAAATGAAATTTATAATTGTTTCCTCATCTGGTGTTTTCTACTAAGATAAGAACAGGAAAAAGGAAAAAACGAAAAGAAAGGTTCCATCTTAAACGGAAGCGAAAACTTTCCTCCCAAGTAATCTGAAATTCTTTCATTCGTGTGGGACTGTTATTTTTATGCATGTTTAATGTCTGTGCTGCTTTGATTTGATTTCTCCTTTTAAATCAAGACATGATTCAATTTGATGGTTAACACATCTTGTTCCAGGATGTAAACAGTGGTCTTCAAGAACCTTTTGAACCCAATATTAGGTCTGAGTCATATGGACATGTTCCTATGGCAGGCTTAAATAATTCGCGAGTTGATAGCCCACCTGCCAAGGTTTCGTCACTCATGCGTGGAAATGGGTGTCTGAATAGGGAATATGTTGCTGAAGGCCAGGCTTCGAGTGTTGAATTATCGTCTCAATTGGGCAGGGAGAGGCAGCGCTTCTCACCTCTGAGGAATGTAGAAACTTCTGCACAAAATGAAGATACTTTACCGATAGAACGAAAGCGGAAGGTTTTCAAAGTTGTTTTATTATTAATATTAATTATTATTGTTATCATCATCATCATCATTATTGTCATTATTATTATTCTTCTTGTGTTGTTTATTTATTTATTTTTTGCACGTTTATTCCCAGAAATTTATATTGTCTCGGGGTTCAGTTAAGTTGTTTTTTTTACCCGCTGTAGATTGATGAAGCTAGAAGTGGAAGGGAAGTTCAAGCCCATGGAAAGAAGATTAGGAAAGAACATGAGAAGCGAGCTCTTTTAAGGCGAAAGGTTTGGACTTCCAAATTCTCATCTTGAATTTCTTGTGAACTGCTTTAGAAGGATTAAATGAAGGAAATACCACTTCAATTGAAATCTGACCATACTGCTTTTCAAAGTGGGAAGAGCATATGAAGAAAGAAATGGAGAAGCAAGACCGTGCAAGAAGGAAGGAAGAACAGAGGATGATGCGACAACAGCAAAGGCAGGAAGAACGATTTCAGCGTGAGGAAAGGCATGAAATGGAAAGAAGGGAGAAATATATGCAAAACGAGCTTTTGCAGGTAGGTTTGAATTCTGATTTGTTGCATCTTTGGCCATTTATTTTCAGCATCCGGTATACAAACAGAGAGATCATTCCTTTTTGTCCTCTAGGCAGAGAGGAGGAAACAGCAAGAAGAGCGTCAAAGAGAGAAGGAAGCCGCAAGACAGAAAGCTGCAATGGAAAGAGCAATGTCACGAAGACTTGCCAAAGAATCAATGGAGCTAATAGAAGATGAGCGATTGGAACTTATGGAATTGGCTGCTTCAAGCAAAGGATTAACTTCAATTCTTTCTCTTGATTATGATGCTCTGCAAAATCTCAATTCTTTTCGAGGTTGGTGTTGATTGAAATTATTTCCATGGTATTTTGTTGTGCTACTGTATCTATGTACTGATTATAATTATGAACATCCGTATATTTTTGATGTGTATGCACATATATTTTTCAATTTATGTTACACGCTTGTCCTTGTATTTCTCTTCAGAAGAGGGCCAGGGAATGTCAAGGTTTAACCAATTAGGAGTTTGTTCTTTTCAACTTTTTATCAAATGAAAAGCTAGTCAACGAGTCAAACTTCAATACCAACCACATTCTCAATAAAAAAATCACTGTTCACATTTCTCTATAATCTCTTTCAAGTTCTTGACCATACTCTCCTAAAAAATCCATTTGTGAAAAATCACTTCTAGAAAAAGTTCCAATTTGGCGAGATGTTTTTTATGCTTGCTTTGCTAATCTTCTCCTATTTTTGCATGAACATTTTGTATGCATCTCTAACGTTAAATATTTTCATTTTGAAGGAGATTTGCACTTAAAATGATGAAATTACTGCATTTTCCTTGTTTTGAAGATGACAATTATTACATTGGAAACTCAACCTACTATTCCTTTTCTTTTTCTTGCTATTATTTCCCAGTTATTTCTAATCCTTCAAATGACAATCCTGCTGTTATTATAATATCAAAATAACATGGCGTGGTCATTTCTCATTTTTTGTCGATGTTCTCATAACTTGCTATAGCAACAATTTGATAAGGAAGGACATAAAATTTTTGGAGAAACTATACTTTCCCACTAAAATCACATAAAGGTACTAGTCTGGTTTAATTGCTTGAAGCTTCTTAGCTTTTCACTGACAAACCTTTCATGGTTCAGATGCCTTGAGTGAATTCCCTCCGGAATCTGTGAGATTGGAGATGCCATTTGCTATGCATCAATGGATTGATTCAGACGAGAATGTTGGGAACTTGCTCATGGTATGTTCCTGTGGCAGTTTATCTTGTCTACTTTTATTTCTCACTCATAGCTTTGCAGTAGATGAAGTACCTGCACCATTTTGTGTTATTTATGTTAGTTGTGCATCCTTGATTCTGTTCCATGAACAAGTTCAAGTTCTCCTTTCACTTCACAAATAATATCTCCTGCTTTCCCTTATGGTAGAGTTCAAATTTCTTTCTTTCATTTTTTTCTATGGTTGGGGGGTGGGGTAGGAGTTGGAAGGGAGGTAGAAAAATTTTATTCTGCAAATCAGCGGTTGGCAAAATGTATTCCCAGTAACATTTATTGTTATCTTTCCATTCTTCTACATCATGTTACCAAAAGTATATGTGGAATTAGTTTATTTATCTCCATTTAAAATAAATCTGTTATTTACCAAGGTGCTTGGTGCTGTTTACTGAGTTTAATATTGCAGTTTTTTATTTTTTATTTTTCCCTCTGAAGTTTATTTTTTAATTTTTGTACCAATTGCTCAGTATAGAATATTTTGACAGCATGTTTACCTTTTCAGGCTTGGAGATTCTGCTTTACTTTTGCTGATCTTCTCGGGCTTTGGCATTTTACTCTAGATGAATTTGTTCAAGCTTTCCATGACTATGTGAGTTTTTTATCTTATTTTGCAAAGGAGGTATTTTGTATGGACTATTTAGCATCCCTTTCTTTTGTTCAGGATTCTAGACTGCTTAGTGAGATACACATTTCGCTTCTCAAACTCATCATAAAATATATTGAAGATATTGCAAGAACACCTGCTGGTGTGCCTGGAACAAATCAATATATTGCTGTTAATCTTGAAGGTGGACATCCTCAAATGGTTGAAGGGGTAATTACTCCAATGCATTCTAGAGTTCTCAGGTTCCTTTACTTACTTATGTTATGTTGGACTCGTATATGGGAATGTATCTTATGCGTAGTCCTTTTGCATACCAGGCATATTTGTGGGGTTTTGACATATGCAACTGGCAGAAGCACTTAAATCCATTAACATGGCCTGAAATATTGAGGCAATTTGCACTCTCTGCTGGATTTGGCCCACATTTGATGAAAAGGAGTGTTGAAAGACTGGGTATTTATGATAATGCTGAGGTACTTATTCATTGCTTCCTCGATCTGTTTTGCTATCTTTCAACATACTTGGCTTAGGTAAAGATCTGTTATCAAATTCAAATTTATGCATCAACAGATAAAAATGATCTGTAGACGTCATGGTGCATAAATCTTGCAAAAGAAAGTATAGGGAACTGGCATGCTTCAGACACATCACATAAATTGGAAAAAGGATCAAATTGTGAGAGTACATGGCATACAAGGAATAATAATTAAGGATTGATATAATATTTGCAAGATGTTATAGTTCTGTGTTTAGATTTTAGAATTAATTGTTTCCAATATATTGATATTTGCATTCTTTCTTTTATTTCCGTTCTTAAAAATGGCAATAGTCGGATGAATGACATAAGTACATCCTTATGAGTTGCAATTTTACACCAGAATAAAGGTTGTGAAGATGTAGTATCCACTTTACGAAATGGTTCAGCTGCTGAGAATGCTGTTGCAATTATGCAAGAGAAAGGTTCCCTTCAACGCAGAACAAGGCATCGGTTGACACCAGGAACCGTGAAATTTGCTGCTTATCACGTTCTCGCTTTTGAAGGAAGCAAGGGACTAAACATTATAGAACTTGCAGACAAGATTCAGGTTAGAAATTAGAATAAGCTTCTGATTGGTCACTCCTTCACTTAATGGGCTATTCTTATTCTTCCTGTTCCTTTACTTCTCTTTCTTTACCCCCCCTCCCCCCGGGCCGGTGAAGAAATATGGGCTACGTGACCTGACAACAAGCAAGACACCAGAGGCTTCTATTTCTGTTGCACTGTCTAGGGATCCAATACTTTTTGAAAGAATAGCTCCTTCAACGTATTTGTACGTCCTCCTTTCAGAAAGGATCCTTTTGATGCTGAATCAATACTTGCCACAGCAAGGGAGAAGATACAGAAGTATGCAAATGGTTTTTTAGCTGGTCAAAACACTGATGATGAAGAAAGGGATGGTGATTCTGGCAGTGATGTGGCAGAGGGTTCAGAGGCGCTTGCTTTAGCAACTCCATCTGATGCTAAGAAAACCAGGGAATCTACCAATGAAGTTGGGGCTTCAGTGGATGGAAAAGATAGTCTCCCTGATGAAACTGCCTTGCACCTTGAAAATGGTAATTTTCTTTAGATTTTATATATGTTTTGCAATGTAATTATTCTTGATATTTTCCTGGAGTACATGATGATCGAAATCCCACTCAGCTTAATGATCATTCGATTGATGTTGCAACTAAAGGTATTGGGCCAGTTTACCGAGATCGGAAGAGCACACGTAGAGATTGATGAAAGCAAATTAGGTGAACCCTGGGTTCAAGGGCTTACTGAAGGAGAATATTCTGATCTATCTGTTCAGGAACGTCTTACTGCCCTTGTTGCCTTAATTGGGTTTGCAAATGAAGGCAACTCCATTCGTGAAATTCTCGACGCTCTTCCGATCTCTCGGACAATTTTGGTCACCATGTAATGCGGTGCAATGAACTTGAAAATAGGAAATACTATACCTCTTAACAATGAGACTACTGCAGGATCGGCTGGAAGCAGCAAATGTACTAAAAAAGCAGATGTGGGCAGAAGCCCAGCTTGGTAAAAGGCGTATGAGAGATGAGACAATAACAAAGTTAAATGATTCTTCTTTTAATGGTGCTACAGATATCATGCAAAGCCCAGCTTGGTAAAAGGCGTATGAGAGATGAGACAATAACAAAGTCAAATGATTCTTCTTTTAATGGTGCTACAGATGTGGGCAGAAGCCCAGCTTGGTAAAAGGCGTATGAGAGATGAGACAATAACAAAGTCAAATGATTCTTCTTTTAATGGTGCTACAGATATCATGCAAAGCCTGTTGTCTGTTACACAAAATAAAATGTATGAGATCGGAAGAGGGAAAGATGAGCATTCTGTTGCAGCAGTCAATGCTACCAATTCCACTGAAAGTCCAGCACATGCTACATTTAGGAATCGATTACCCTGCACAATTCAGCAGAATGGTTGTACCACAGAAAGGTCACGCTTGCAGTTGAAATCCTACATTGGCTACAGAGCTGAAGAAGTGTACATATACAGGTCCCTGCCTTTTGGTCAAGATAGAAGGCATAATCCTTACTGGCAATTTGTCGCCTCTGCTTCTAGCCAAAACCCTGGTTCTGGCAGAATCTTTGTCGAATCACCTGAAGGCAAATGGATGCTAATTAATTCAGAAGAGGTATGCTTAAAGTTTGTTTATGCCTTCTAGTTCCATTCTCTAATGGACGTTGCACTGCTATCCTCTGTCACTACTTCTCTGCTCCACCCTTGTTTACCTGCTACAACGATGCTGTTTTAGGCCCGTCTGGATTTTATTTTTTCAAAATCAATTCTTACTCAAAACTCATTTCTGTCCACATTCTCCTAAAAAATCACATTTCACAAAATCAATTCTCAAAGAATCAGAACCACACACCTGTTAGTAGAGGGCCTAGAGGCAGAAATACAATGGCTATGCATAATATTACATGCAACAGGTCTAGGAATTGCAATGAAGTTCAGTCAAGTGTGTTTTCTTTTAATATTAAATGGGCCCCATTTCTTTCCCAATTTTGAGAGGAGGGAGGAAAGATGCAAGTGGAACTGTTCATAATGTTTGTCTGATTGCTAGAAAGTGAAGTTTTATCAGGTTGATACCATTTATGTATCTTGCAATCATGTGCTCATTTAGGGACTTTACCTTGATATTCTGGTAATTTGTTTCCTCCTTCGCATAGGCATTTGATGCCCTTTCGACATCCTTGGACGTGCGTGGAACTAGGGAATCACATTTGTATATAATGTTACAAAAGACTGAAGCTTCATTCAGAGAAGCTCTTCGTTTCTTGGATGGACAAGGAAACAGTAGCCGAAATGAAGTTACTGAGGTAAATCCTATCCATAGTCCCAGCACTGTTGGCAAGAGTCCTGGCAATGCTTCTTGTGGCACAGATGCTGATACAAGTGAGAAGTCACTTTCTTTTAGAGTTGATCTTGGGAGATACACAGATTTGCACATTTGGATGTGGAAAGAATGCTTAACCTCATCAAATTTATGTGCTTTGACCAATGGGAAGAAAAGATGCTCCCTCTATTGGGAATTTGTGATTGCTGTTCTGAGACTTGCAATTTTAAAGCCGATCTCTGCCCTTCTTGCCATCAAGCAGACTTGGCTGGTAGTAATTGGGAAGAAAAAGCAAAACTTGGAACACTTAGTTTGATATTTTCACACTCATTGCTCCCCCTGAGGATCAGATTGATCAAGGCTCTGTTAAGTTCACTTAAGGTTAGGGAACTAAGTACATTGGCATGTTTTTGCTAGCAATTCTTATTTCTTAGAAGCTGTGTAAATATTGTGCAAAGTGCTTCTCGCATGTTGGTTATTTAGATATGTGTTTCTGACAGGTATCTGTTCTGAGGCTCTTCAATCTGCTTGGACGGAAGACTTCAGGAATACATGGGGCTTAAAGCTGCTGAATTCTTCATCCAGCGAGGATCTCTTACAGGTGTGTCCTTTCTTGCCCTCAGTTTTACATGCTTGGTGATGTTTTTGCATGGATTTTGTCAAGATGGGCACTTTGCTCGTTAATGGTTTTCTTTTCTTACTTTTTGGTTTTAGCTCATCATCTAATTTCTTGTTCATGTTCAAATTACTGAACTTCTGGAACTTATGAGTTTCCTTGATTTGTAGTTAAGCAAGTGCACTATTCAGTTCACTCAAAGCATAGTTTTAAAAGGCGAGGTGGAGGCTCGCCTCGGCCTGAGGTGGTTGTCTGGTGCCTTAAGGTGCTACTTTGAGGCAATTTCCTTAGAGGCTTACGCCTTTGGCAGTGAGACGTACGCCATTAAGTTTGCGCCTTAAGGCTCAAGAGGCATTTTGATTTTTTTTAAAATGCCGCTAAATTGGCATTTTGATTTATTTATTTATTTTTTTTAATTTAATCATAACGATTCAAAAACTTAACCCAGTAAGTTGGAATCTAGAAGCAAGGAAGTTCGCATCATATAGATACACCTTCTTGCTTTTCTATCATTTCTTCTACAACAAGTTGCCATGTTTCGACCAGAAGAATCGACATTCAAGAGGCATGTTATCCATTTTCCTTTCTAGCTACTTATATTCTTTTTGTCATACGTGGTTCTGTCATATGTGACATTTAGTCCATTCATCATTCTAGACATTCACAAGTTGCAAACTACGAGAGTGTTCACAATAATGACGAAGATAAGGCATCTTTCTAGTTTTTCATTATAACAGACACCGTGCACTATTTTATCTTGGAGATGGCTTACCTAAGTAGTCTCTCAAAAATTACCCATAGATTGAACTAGCGATATTGGCAGTTCCTTAAAGGCATAAGTTTTATATTGACCCAGACGAAGAGGCGGATCTCTGGTCAAAATCGCTTACCCGATAGCTGAACCTGTGTATTAATAAATTTTTAGGTAATTTTTATACATTCAGTTCCCAGCCTCGTACGTTTTTGGCAATTTTGATCCTCAGTCTTTTGTATGTCCTCTCCCATCCCTAACCTTTCGTTTATTTTTATGGGTAGTGCTTAGTCTCCACATATTTCTACAGTTAAGGAGACAATCATGCCCTGCCATATCACACTGCTGCCACTGCCCTTCGAGCACGCAAAAAAAGTAAAGATAGGAAAAATTAAAAGGCAAATAAATGAAAGAAAAAACTAAAAATGGCAGTGGATTGTGGGGCTGCAACAGAAGATGGTGGTACGTAGAGGTGGCGGAGGCTGTGTGGGGTTAGATGGGTAGGCAAAAAAGTACCCTTCTTTTTCTTAACACCCATTCACATGGATAGGAACCACATACTCATATATATATATATATATATATTTTTAAATTTACTCTACTACCTTTTTTGTCTAGATGTTGGAAGCACTTGGTCATATACATAACAAGTATGGTGTTCAGTAATTTCATATCTTTATATCTCATCATCATCATCATTTCATCATGATCCTCACATTCTTTCCAAAATTTCATATCCTCCTTCACCTCCTTTACTATTTTTTATAATGATCTTAAACTTATTTCTTTAAGCGTGTTTGTTTTTTTTCCTTCACGGAATCAATTGTTGACTTTCAAATAGTGGTCCCACAGACAATAGAAAAGTCAACATTTGCATTCACTTTTTTCCCAGATTGTCCTTAATGAAAAATTAAACCCAGTACTTTTCAGAATTGAACACAAAGGATAATACTCTCTTCTTTCTTTCTATCTTCCTCCCCTTAGAGACGTTGACTCTTTCCTTTCTTTCTATCTTTCTCCCCTTAAGAGTCTTCGAGAGCATGTTTCTTTTTTTTTTTTTTTTACTTTTTTTCCCTATCTCTTTTTCCCCGCCCGGGAAAGGGGTGGGGGTTGGAATGGAAAAATGATGACGGGGAAATGAGTAAAAGAGGGGCCAAATTGGGCCCCCCTTTATCTTTTTCCACCGCAAATCTCCCAAAAAATGGGTACACCCTAACATTATTTGGCATTGTGGGGGAAAACCGAAATTTGGATTTTCCCCATACATTAGACATGCTCTTACTTTTCTATATGTTTCTACTTAATTAAATTAAAATAATATTATTCTCTCTATATCTCTTTTGGGGTATGGCACCTACAATCCACTAAATGCAAATCTCCAGCGCATGTGGATTGGGGGTGATATAGAGGAAAGAGAGAGAATATTTTAATTTCAGGAGTTAGAGAGAGAGAGAGAGTATTTTAATTTGAAGAGTTAAGGAAGTGTAGGAAACAAAGCGAGAAAGGTGGAAAAAGAGGAAGAGGTGGGAACAAATTCAGAACTATAACAAAATAGTAGTGGAAGATGGGTAGATGGATGTCTACTTGTAGATGATGAAAAAGTGGGGTTAAGGAGAGAGAAGTGACATGTAAGAGAAAAAAGGTGGGACAAAATTCTTTTTTTTTTTTTTTTTTTTTGGTCTTTTTCTCTCCACCACGTAGACAAAATTGGAAAGGAGATGGAAATGTGCCTTGGTAATGCTCTTAGAGCATCCAATGCATTTTTTTTGGACAATGTCCATTTGAGGGAGGAGAAAGAAATAAAAAAGGGTGGGTCCCATATTCTATCTAATTTCTTTTATTTTTTTTTTAAAATCACTTTTATTTCGTTTACCTCACATTTTCATCACTTTTTTCTCATCTTGTCCGGCAACTCTTCTACAAATATATATTCAACTACGCATCTTCCGCTACTATTTTATCATTATTTTTTTATTTGTTTTTACCTCTCTTCTTTTCGCTTTCCCCCTTTTTTCCCTACATTTCTTTCTCTTTCTCGTCCAGTAAAGTAATCATCTTCTCTCTTTCCCTTTCCAACATATCATTGTCCATTGAGGGAGGAAAAAGAAATAAAAAAGGGTGGGTCCCATATTCTATCTAATTTCCTTTTTATTTTTTTTTAAATCACTTTTTTTCCGTTTACCTCACATTTTCATCACTTTTTTCTCATCATGTCCGGCAACTCTTCTACAAATATACATTCAACTACGCATCTTCCGCTACTATTTTATCATTATTTTTTAATTTGTTTTTACCTCTCTCTTCTTTTCGCTTCCCCCCCCTTTTTTTTCCTACATTTCTTTCTCTTTCTCGTCCAGTAAAGTAATCATCTTCTCTCTTTCCCTTTCCAACATATCATTATCTCCAATCGACATTCCGTCGTTGGAGATGCTCTTAGATTCTTGGATCAGAAAGCTGGATATTTTTGGAAAAGTTTAACGGCTGAGATAAAGCTAAGAAACTAAATGGTGGAAATTGAGGCCTAAATTGGAAAGAAACGGATCATATTCTGTAAAGTTTGATCCTTGAATTTACGCTGACACTCCCAAGTTAAATAGTTTTGCGCCTGCTGTTTTTAAAGAAACCTAATTCGTCTTTTTCATTTTCTCCTGCTCTTCTGCCAAGTACTCTGATGGCAAGATCTGGACTTGGTTGTTGGCTGGGTCATCATTTTTGGGTTGAACTAATTGGGGGGTTGGTATGGGATATAAAACAGCTTTTGAAGGTACAAGGCAGTTTCTGGTGTAATATTTAAGTTTTAGGAACATTTGCTACAACTTCGATCTTGCCTATAATAGTGGAAATTCAAATGTGAATATATTCGTTGATAAACACAATCGAAATATAGAACACGAGAAGATTTGAGTCTTAAAAGGGTGTTGTATAAATTGTTACAGATTCTAACCCAGATTGGGGCTGCCATAAAACGTGATTATATGTCAGCAGATTACGAGACAACAGAAGAATTGTTGGGCTATTACGCCTCATCAAGAGGTTATGAACTTTCCGGTGCTGGGTCCTTTCCCCAACTTCCTTGGATTCCACAAACCACTGTTGCTGTGGCTCTAAAGCTTTTGGAGTTGGATGCATCTATTTCCTATGTTAAACAACAGAAGGCTGAACCTTGTGATTCAGAGACAGTGGAGCCTCCTCCGGTTACGCCTCTACTCTCAGACTAGCACATGAAACATATTTTGTCAATGTTTTTATTTAAGATGTGTGTGTTTTTTTTATCTTGAGAATTTTTTCTCTTGATATTGTCTTATACTTCACCTTATTATACTGTTGATTGATGACTACAAGGATCTTGTCAATTCCCACACCTTTGAAGTTCTAAAGCTCTTCCTTGTTGTATGCAGAAGTTAACTTTCAAGTATGCTTGCGAAAAGAATATCCAGAAGGCTGAAACATCAGAACTTTATCGACATGGACCCATAAAAGAAGGAGACAGGGGTTATACTCTGGGCAGCTCGCGGTATAGGCCAATGGTTCATAAGCGGGGAAGTTGCCAGTCTAATGCTGGAAAGTCAAGGAAACGAGATGCTGGTTTGATATTAGAATCTGGTGGGCATAGTAGAAGACAAGGTGAGACTTTGGCTCAGGCGCTTATCCGGCAGGGAGAAAGGATTCATGGACAGACACATACACGTGGCCCCCGAACTCTTAGGAGGAGGAGAACAGAGAAGATGGCTTTTGAAGGGGCATTGCCTGGTTACTTAGCTGACAAGGGCACCCATCAGGTGACTTCAAACGCTGCAACTATTGAAGGTGAAAATGATGGCACCAGCAACACCATGGAAGCACGTGATTTTGATGTTGGTCCTAACATGATGGTGGAAACAAGCGATGGGGATGCAAATGACACTAATGAAAATAATGATTATGACAAAGGCGGTGAAATTATGAAGGAAGATCTGATGACGAATGGTCGTGATTCCGATGGGAATAGCGATGGTGTCAAGGATGACTATTCAAATTCTCTAATATCTGGAAACTATAGTGATTGACTTAAACAAAATTTTGGATTAACCAAAATTCTACTCTTAATGCACTCAAAAACATTCTTTTTGGTAATTGGTATTCTTTGAAGAAGCAACTCGTGCTGGTTGGTCTCGTGTAGTATTATATAAAGTAGTGCACTTCCGAGGAAGTAGAAGTCACTGCAGGTTAAAGATGATGAATTTTGGAAAATACAAATCCAGTATTGCATGCTGTATAAGACCGTTGATGTGAGTACTAGCTAGTAAATCAATATCGTTTTAACTCTTCCAATGAAATGTAGATAATTTGGACCTCCATACCATTGTCTTAAAAAATTTAGTAAATTCATAGTGCCTACAGTCTAGTGTCATTGTCTTAAAAGGGAAATGATATTTGTATGTTTTGCTTCATGCATTGCTTTAGGCAATTGAGAAAAAGGACAAAAACACTTTTAAGAGAAGTGAATAAATTTTTTAAGTATGGAAAATAACTTTGAAGAAATTTTACAACTTATGGAAAATACACCTTTCATATATCTTTGTGCATATTGTATAGTCGTCACTAACATATAGGATGGCATAATGAAAGGATTGATTGGTATCAAGAAATGTATCGACAGTCTGTTTTTACCGGAGTTGTTTCTAATGCTATTAATGTCATTATTCGACATAAATAGAACTTAGAGCAACGAAGAGACAAATACATACATGATTTTATTATGCACTACGCATTAAAACATCACGGAAATACAAACGACTCAAGAAGAGTTCGAAGAAATTAAAGAATCAAAAGGAAACTTTTCAGCAGACGTGATAGTCTCTGAAAAAAGCTTACAAAAAATTCTTGAAAAAGATTTTTCACTAAAATCTGGAGAAGCTTTCAAAAGAAATTTTCTTTCAAAAGCATTCAAAAAACAAAGAAATGTCTATTATGACATATCTTACAAAGAATTTGCTTTATATATCCAATATGCATATAGCAGAACAAGTATTTGTTTACTTGGTAAACAAGACATCAAACAAATCAAACAAAAAATAGATTTTTTGGATAAGAATAATTTATATTGGGTAACCATTGGAGCTGTTAAAGTTCAGCTTAAAAGCACACTATCAGCTCATTTGGATCAACCGATCAAAATGACTATAGTTGATAATCGTATTCAACTATATTGGGTAAACAAGAAATAGATTTTTTGGATAAGAATAATTTATATTGGGTAACCATTAGAGTTGTTAAAGTTTAGCTTAAAAGCACATTATCAGCTCATTTGAATCAACCGATCAAAATGACTATAGTTGATAATCTTATTCAAGATCCTAAAGAAGAATGTATGGGTATGATTCAAGGAAATTTAGCTTATGGCAAACTTTAGTTTACCATACACCAAAAAATTTCTATATCACTTCATGACACAGATTTTGATGGCATATTATCATTTGTTCATGATTATTGTAGGAGAGATCTTGTTAAACCTAACAATGTACCTTTCTCTATTAGCTACCTTGTTAGTTATGCTATTCATAATAGCCACAATAATGCTGTGATCTAAGCAGAAAGAAGGATAACCGATGAACCCGAATTCATGGATTATCTTGAGGTAAAAGAAACTGAGTTTGACATCCTAACTCAGCCTGACAGAAATTGGGAAATTGATTAAGGCCAAAATCCTTAATCAGAATTCAAGACAGACTACGCCTTAAAGGAGAGTCAAACAAAACTCCTTTAAAGGAAGGAGAGGATAAACAATTGGAAAAAATTAACAAAAACGAGTCTCAACTTGTTATAAGTTTAGAAGGGCTCTACCAAAAAATTGATGAAATGAGTAAGTATTGAAAATAAACTCATGACAGAAAGCATTAAGATTAGTAACATCCATGATAAAGTCAAAACACTTAATGAGGCGGTTACTCATCTTAAAAAAGAACTTAATTCCATCAGGCACGAAATAAGGTTTATTACACCAGACCTTAACAATGCTATGGAAAGAATAGTAGCAGTTATTACTGCTACTATAAAACAGGAAGTTGTGGGAAGACAATCAATTCCACAACCTCAAGCCACTACAAATGTCACACTCCCACAAGGAATGAGACATTTCGGACAATTTGAGGTAGGAACCTCAAATTTGGGAATGCTTACAAGTATTTTCAAATATCCTAAATGAAGTTTCTTAGAAGAAGAATTGAGGAAGATTATCAAAGCGGTAATGACTTCAGCACTCTTAACATTCTTTTATCCTTTGAGGATGAAGAATTAGAAAAAATTACATCTTATTGTAAACAACTAGCTCTTCTTGAAGAGCAAGAAGAACAAATTCTTTCTATTGAACAGGAAGAATCAAAGACTGAAACTGATGAACCTGAAGAAACAGAACGAAAAGAAATTGAAGTAACAATTCCAGAAAGGCTGACAGTCGGCAGAACTAGAGAAGTTGTTATAAGAGATACGCAGCTTAAACCTGAATCACAAAAAGAATCATCTTATTCAAACGAAATGGAAGGAAAAAAATTTATCGGAGATAGTATCCCTAGACCACCTAGAGGTACTCAGGTACTCAGATAATAAAATTAAGTGAGAATATTCCTTTGAGTTTTATCCCTAAAACTATAGGACACACTTCACAAATTCTAGACCTTGATTGTGTTACTGACGCGAGTAAAGCAATAAAAAATGGTTAAGTAATCTAATTATGGCTATGATTGGTAATCTCCAGCTGACAAAAGAAGAAGTTTCAACTTGGAATTATATCAAAGCAACAGTTAGAGGAAATGTTAGGAATTTTTTAGAAACCCTAAATTTCTTAGATAACTAATGAACAGGTCAATGCATTGTGGCTTGAAACCTCAATAGAAAATTATAACCAACCCAACCTTCTTGGATTCATTACCAGTATTGTTGAAAAAATCTTCCAGATGTTTACAGGACAGATTTATACATCTTATAAGTCTACACTAACTACTGAGAAGGTTGAAAATGCAAAAATGCAACTTGAAAGAATCTAAATCTGTGATTTAGATTTTTTTGATTAATACCAATATGAATACTAAAAATGGTTATTTCTACTTGAGAACCTTGATGATTTCTCAGAATATGTTGAGAGGTTTTTGGCAAAATTACCACCTCCACATAATTCTGAAATAATCAAGAGATTTAATGAAACTGTTAGACTCCAAGTAGGAAATAAAATTTATCTTTCTGCTAAAGGATCTATATGTTTGGATATTACAGTAACCAAGAATTACATAAAAGAAATCTACAGAGGCGCGTATGTCCATAGACAAATGAAACAAATGGCTCACAAAAGACTAAAGACAGGCTTTAGTTGTGATCCATTTATGGAAGACCTTACATGAGCATATGGATGCTATCCTTCAACCAGAAAACTTAGAAAAAAGTCTAGGAAGAAAAGAAAGTATGTCTTTAAAAGAAATAAAAGACCTTACAAAAAGAAATATTTTTCTAAAAGCAAATATTTCAAAAAGAAAGGGGGAGGAAAAAAAAAACTAAAAAACCTCTAAACGAAAAAGCAAGAAATTGCCCTAGAAAAAAGAAAAATTGTAGATGCTGGATTTGCAGTGAACAAGGACACTATGTAAACGAGTGTCCAGCCAGAAGAGAAAATGATCAAAGAGTCAATCTCTTTGAAGTATTTGAACAACAGGGATTCTAACCAGTAGAAGATCCCAGTGACCAAGAAAGTATGTATTATCTTGCAAAAGTATCCACTAAAGACACCTCATCAGAAGATGAGTAGTTTCAGACCAGGTACCAAAACATATGATAATATTACTAACCCTAATTCAATTTATATTGCATGCAACTTGAATTTTGATGGTTATTACAAATACACTATTAATACCTAACGAACATTGGGTAAATTCAGACAGAACAATTAGTGTTAAAATTGCATATCAATCATATGTAAAAGTTAATAAAGTTGTTGAGAACATAGATATTGAAATGAAGGGCTTAACCCATAAGTCTTATTATTTCAAAATCTCATCTATCTATCAAAGCGAAACAGCAATAGATATTATTCTTTGTAACAATTTCTGTCTACTGTATAAAAGATTTATGCAGGATATAGATGAGATCAGCTTCGGCTCTTCCGATCTAACAAATATGGATCAAAAAACAGCGTTATGCTTTACGGTTCAATTATCTCCAGAACAAATTCCTTGAAATACACAGAATCAGAGGAAAAGAGAAACCTCCGATTATTAAAAGACAAAATATTGTACCAAACAGAATTATCAATATTACTCAAGAAGAAGAACAAAGCTTTAAGATAAATTCTTTTAGAGAACAAATCTTAAAAATGCTTGAAGAATGATGTTCAGAAAACCTGCTTGACCCAATCAAAAACAAAGGGAAAATGACAGCAAAAATTGAACTCAAAGAAAATTTCAAAGGAAAGTTAAGATCATCTACAATGGGCTATTCTCCTCAGAATAGGCAAGAATTTGCAAAACAAATTAAGGAATTACTAAAAATGGGAGTAATCGAATCTTCCAAATCTAGTTTTTCTTCACCAGCCTTCATGGTAAAAAAGAAGCAAAAAAAACAAAAAGAGAAAAGAAAGCATAAAATGGTTGTAGACTACAGGGCAATCAATAATGCTATAAGTATGGCAAGCCTTCTAGCACTTATAAGAAGAAAACAAGTATTTTCTTCTCCTAATTGTAAGTCTGGATTTTGGCAAGTAATATTTGATGAAGAATCTAGACCTATTACCATCTTTAGTTGTCCTCGAGGACACTATCAATGGAAAGTTGTTCCATTTCGCTTAAAGCAAG
This sequence comes from Nyctanthes arbor-tristis, assembly GCA_963692815.1. Taxonomy (NCBI): domain Eukaryota; kingdom Viridiplantae; phylum Streptophyta; class Magnoliopsida; order Lamiales; family Oleaceae; genus Nyctanthes; species Nyctanthes arbor-tristis. The sequence continues at coordinate 4,004 of CAVNYN010202613.1, read as the reverse complement.
TACCTGGAATCTTCCAAAGACATATAGATAACATTTTCAGGGAATTACAAGAATATTGTTGTGTTTACATAGATGATATTCTAATATTTTCAGACAATGAAAATGATCATGAAAAACATATGTTGCAGGTTTTACAAACTGCAAGACAAGCCGGAATAGTTCTTTCCAAAAAAAAACAGAACTATTCAAAACAAAGATTAAGCATCTAGGGTTAAATGTTGCTTATAGATATAAGGAACTTCAACCTCACATACTTAAACACATCACTGAATTTCCTCATGAAATTCAAGATATCAAACAACTGCAATGACCTCTTGAATGTTTAACTTATACTCAAGATTTCATTAGCAGGTTAGCAGATAAAAGAGCACTACTTCAAAAGAAGTTGAAGAAAAATGTGCCTTGAAAATGGACACATACTGACACGGCCTATGTCCACAAATTGAAAAAGAGTTTAACAACTCTACTATGTATTTATCATCCAACACCAAATGACAAGATGATAATTGAAACAGACACTTCAAGAGAATTTTGGAGAGCAATCCTTAAAGCCAAACCGGCACATAAGGAAGAGGAACATGTGTGTTCTTACGGTTCAGGAACTTTCCAAAGAGCAAAAAAGAATTACTACATAAATAAAAAGGAAATTTTAGCAGTCAAAAATGCTATTAAAAAATTCCGTGTTTATGTGATTAGCAATAAATTTCTTGTTAGCATTGATAGTTCTACTTGCAAATCTTTTATGAAGACTAACGTTTTTGCATATTACAAACAATGACGTCTTGTTAGATGACAAATGTGGTTTAGTTATTACACCTTTGATGTTGAAACCATTAAAGGCGAATATAATTACTTAGCAAACTCTTTAACAAGAGAATTATCTGTTATTTCTTGCCGGTAAAACTTCTACCAATGTAAGAACTGAATAACAGAATCCAAAGCTTGGAATTTCAAATCCAAGAAAAAACGATGGAATTATTATTCCTCACTACAAAGTTAGAATTTTACAAGCAAAAAAAGCTTTCTTAATTCAAAGGAAGGAGGAAGATAAATCCTCAACATCAACTGAAAATTCAATATCAACAGATGAAAATGCCGAACAACAAAATGTCCCAATCCCAGCAAACGAAAGTTGACATGCAAGCTGTGGAGAACCCACAAAAGTTTGACAATAAGAAGGGTAACATATTTCAAAATGAGCTTAAAGAACAAAAGACTCATGAACAAGAGTTTAAACCACAACAGTCTAAAGTCAAGTTCAGTCAAACGGATACATTGGACTTATGATATGTCTAAACACCTAACTCATTAGTGTCTTTTGACCTATTTGCAGGTCTCAAGAAAGTTTATGTAATCTTTAATGGATCAGCTTGAGGGTACTACAAAGAATGGAAAACAGTTGAACTCGGAGCGAAAGGACTTCTATTCAAGCATAAGTCCTTTAAGACATATGATGAGGTTCAAAAAGAATATAACCAATACTGAACAGAAAAGGCCACCAAACAAGCCCAAAGCCAATCCAAATTACTGATCAATTACTATTCCTATTGTTCCCAACAGGATTCAGGCCCAAAGGGGCTTGTGAATTACCAATGATCAAATCACCAAAAATTCAAAACATGATTGAATCACATCAAAGGCTGAGAAGGAGCTATAAAGATGTTCTGAAAGCACCAACACCATTACCAAGCAGATTGGATAATCATAAGCCAGAAGAAGAAGTTACTGAAAGAGAAAGTTCAGTAACCAAAGTACCATTCTCTAATTTCATTAGCCTGGAAGCAGAAGCTAGAGCAACAAGAGATGTTACAACAATACATCCTTCTGCAAGAACTTGTGAGAAGTATGGAAAATTCATATTCTTCCAAGGAGCAGCACCAGAACTGGTTGCAGAGTCATTCAACTATGGATTGATCAGATTCATTTATCTCAGTTAGGACGCTAAAGAAATTTCGGCATTAAGCTCACCACTGGTAAAAGCAGTTCTCAAATGAAAGACCAAAGTCCTTAAGACTAAGGAAAAAACAGTCTTCTTGTCAATAACCAGTACTATCCCTTTCTGAAATGAAGATAATATTTTCAAAGGATATCACTTCATTGAAATTGGAGTAGCATCGCAAGACAAAGTCTTGGCAACACTCATTGTCAAAGAACCCATCCAAATCTCAAGACAAGTTCTACAGACATGGAAATCAAAGTCATTTAGATCCTTCCTACCCAAAGTCAAAGGAATAAAGGCAAACTCCAAAATTAAGGAGATCGGAAGAGCACTCATCAAAGTTTATCTTAATGTCTTCATCAAACAAAGACCGTCTAAATGCTAAAGATGCAAAGAAAATTAATGTCTTTAAAAGGACGTTCTATCTTGATGAATAGAATAGACCAAACCTTGATAAAGGACAAACGTACAGTGCTATCAAAAATGTGCTTAGTACAAATCATACATGTGGACATTGCAATAAAGGAAAAGCAAAAGTTGGAGAATCTATATCAAAACAAGCTGGAGATACTTCAGACTCTGAATGATGTATAAAATGAAGCCAGTACAACAACAGGTGGCAAATAATTATGGTGTCGACACTCTTATTGCCAGACAAAACAATGAAGCAAAAACCCCTCCATTCTAAAAGTTGATGAAATAGTATAATGTAAGGACATCTATATTATGTAAACTAGATTTCCTGTCTATAAAAAGAGCACTACTCAGGCTACGAAAGTACTCCAAATCCACCCATTGCCAGATTTCCATAAAGAGATCTCTTATACTTTCCAAAACAATGAAAGTTTTTAAAGCTTTCTTGGAGAAATCAAGGGCTGCAGCCCAACTATGACGTAAATTAACAGGATAAGAAAGTTATGATCCTTATTCCTTCTTCATATATGAAAGCCTATTTCCTATAAACTCTACTTTTAAAGAACATTATCCTACTTATGTGTACAGATCAACACTCTGTCTATCATCTTGACCTTGTTTCGAATTGACAAGAGATCATATGAATGAATTGATTGCCAGTAGACAACAAGACACTATTGTGAAGCATAGACACGCGATCTATCTCAAAAAGTATTAACAAGAAGCGAAGTAGACCCAACAAAGGAGATATTCCACACAACAAGAAAAAGGTATAAAATTATAATTTCCTAAATTTCAATTGTATACATCGATGTGGCTTAATACCTTAGATTTCTACTTCATTAAATTGTTTAGAAAAACTTTAAGTATTTTATACTTATTAACCATGCTAAACAAAACACATATGAACAGGGTAAATTTTTGTTTACTCACAATAATAGATAGTAGCAACAATCAAATTACAAACTTATATCTCAGATCCACTAAGCAATTAACTAGATACTTTGTTTGAACAACTATGGCAAAAAACTTGTTTAATAATAATAATAATAATAATCCAATTAGTTATCAAGACTTAATGAATTAGTTGGTGATAATCCGACTAGACAACAGGTTTTAATTAACCAATCTAATCCAAGAAGACTCATACAGTAGACACATTGTGATTCTACTCTATTTAACTCATACTATCGTATGAACCTTAAACAACTAGATCAAAAAATTAAAGAAACCATCTAACTCATAAAAAAACTTTGGAGAACTCAACTACATAATTGTGTTGCTAAAAAAATATTAAGCCAAAAAGTTACTCAACTTATTAAAGAAGTAAATTATATAATTAGAGCATATAATGATAGAAAATATCATTATTACGCATATAAACAGTTTTTAACCCGTAATGAGTAGTCTTACAAGGATGTTTATCTTATTTCCGTCTTTGAGTTTCAGATAGCAAGTTCAAAGTGGTATCAAATGCATGAAAACAAAGAAAATTCATTAAAACCATAAAGAAACAGGTAAAGGGCAAAATAGTCTTTTTACAAAGAAAAAAAAATCAAAAAGCCTTAACTAAAACCTCAACAAGAACCTACTTGGAGCATTCCCCGTCTTGAAGTTTTTGAAGAATTACGACCTCCTCTTTGATTGTGCA